>BSSO01001140.1:0-25613 GCA_030267885.1 Mesembryanthemum crystallinum
AGTGTCACAATTATCTTTTTTAAGGGTATTTGGGTAACTTTATCTCCCTCCAAAGTGGGGAGATGAATAGTGCAGCGTCACTTTCATTTGAGAATGGAGGGAGTAGTAGATAGATTTTTGGTGCGTTAAAATTCCCAAGATTTGGGTTTCAACCATGAAATGGGCAAATTTGTTTTACTGACCTAAAATAATATTTTATGACATATTTGGGTAATGTTTCTTATATATATTAGTGACAAAATAATGTGTTGTATTCAAGTATATTTGGTGTCTACTTATATGAATGATTTTATTAATGTAATTTAGGACTTCTTATAGTTAGTACTCCCTTCGTTCTCGATTAAAAGTCACGCTTTATGTTTAGGTATGTTCTCAAATAAAAATTAGAAATTATATTTGAACATATAATTTTAAATTTTTTAGAGGAGGTATAAAGAGAATCCCAAATCCTTCCAAATACTCTTTTGGTTGAGTTCTTTCGACCTGGATAATCTTCTTAATTTTTTATTTATAATCTTCCGAAATATTATATTGCCTTTCTTGCGTTTTCAAAAAAAGAAAAGAAAAAAAGAAATCAAAGGTCATTGTAAAGAGAAGATGTTGATAATTTAAAATTTCAATTTGAACAGAACTTCATTGCTTGTGGCACAAAAATAAAACCATAGATTACCTAGTAAAAGTAACCACTTTGTCCAAATCTTGTGGTCTAAATGAACCTTCTTTGACCGCATACATATTACATAATTTAATAGTTAAAATTGGCATTTCTTAAAACTATATTTTTTTTAGCGATTCTTTAAACTGAATTCAAAATATATACTTGTTTGTTTTGAAAATCAGTATTATAGGTGTGATTAGGTGATTAATAACCACAGTTTCTTAAATTTGATTTTTGATTTTGTTTTTTAATTTGGGAAAGTCAATTCATACGAAGAAAATAGAACACACCCAATGTAAAAGAAAACCAAAAAAAGGAAAAAAGTTATGTAATACTTGGTGATGTTGAATCAAACACAAAGTACAATATGGAAATAAACTATTATAAAATCTCATCATTCATCTGTCCTAAGCTTTCTGAATAAATAAAAAAAAAATACTCGAATCAATATCATGTGACGTGGGAATTGAATCTTGTCCCATAGGAACATATCCATATTGCTGCTTATCACTTTATAGGTATCTTCGCTTATCACATTATAAGCTATTATACTTATCAAAATGTGTACAAAAGGATTTATATCCTAGTTTGGAACCTTCCCGACATACAAACCCACGGGCACTTAAAGGCGCGTGGGTTTCACAGCCCTCTTATATCCCCAGAGGAGAGAGAATTTTTGGAAAAGAGAGAAGAAAAAGGAAAGAGAGAGAAAAAAGGTTAAAGGCCGCACTATAAATAGGCCTCAAGGGACCCCATTCCGTCGTGCTTCACGTCTTCTCTCTCTGCTCTCTTTCTCTCTCTACTCTTTCTCTCTCTACATTCATTCTGTCAGAGTCAAACGAGGAAGACGAGGTACTCAATTTTCGCTCAACTCTCTCTCTCTCTCTCTTATCTCTCTCCGTCATTCTCTCAATTTTGTTTACGCGATTGATTTCTCGAATTCGAATTGAGTGTTTTTTCTCTTGATTTCGTGAATCGAAACCCTAATTTCGGTGTTTTTGTTTGTCGATATGAAGAAGTCTTTGGCTAGTCAATTTCGGAGTTGATCTGTGAGAAGGAAAGCAATGTCGTCGCTCAGCAAAGAGCTCGTGTTTTTGATACTTCAGTTCTTAGATGAGGAGAAGTACAAGGACACGGTTCACAGGTGAGATTCTTGATTCGTCTTTTTTTTGGTTGATGTTGTGAATGATTTGGTGTTGATTTCTCGATTGATTTTGAAATTTCATCTGGATTTTTGGTAATTGTTTAAGGTTGGAGAAAGAGTCAGGTTATTTTTTCAACATGAGGTATTTTGAAGACGCGGTGACTAACGGCGAGTGGGATGAAGTAGAGAGGTACTTGTCTGGGTTTACTAAGGTTGAGGATAACCGTTACTCCATGAAAATTTTCTTTGAGATTCGAAAACAGAGGTATCTGGAAGCATTGGACGGGTGAGTGATCTCTCATTTAATATGCATTTGCAAGAATCTTAGTTAAATTGCATATAATTGGAGCAATTTTTATTTTTATTTTTATTTATTTATTTTTATTATATTTTTTTTTTTGCAAGTTGTCATAATTAATTACTTGCTCGTTATTTTCTTTTATTCTCAGACGTAATCCTGGAAAGGCTGTGGAGATCCTGGCCAACGACTTGAAAGTTTTTTCAACTTTCAACGAGGACCTCTTCAAGGAGATAACGATGCTGTTGACATTAAAAAATTTTAGGTATGCGATTTGGAGGTTTTTTTTTTTGTTAAGTACTATTTAGTAAATTCTGATGGCATCTGTATTTGCAATATTTAATGGAGTTGAGAAAAAAAAAAAAAAATGGACAGGTTTGGTTATTTTTTGGTGGTTTATAAATTGGGATGAATGGATGTGATAGTTCCAAACTATGGAACATGGTCCCTGAGCTTGGTTTGTTGTTGATTTTTAATAGTGTATATACATCCTTATATATGAACCAGTTGACGTATCTGTATGATAATTCTGGTTGTAACATTGTGCTCTGACTCTGGTAGCAGGTTTATATTTTTATAAGAATGCCAGTGTATTGTACTGATGTTTAGTTGCGGTACAAAATGAGAGGGTGCATGAGGAGGCTTAATTTGACTAGGGATGAATCTGTAAATAAGAAGGTTAAATTTTGTGTGATTTAAGCCTCAAATGGGTCACTAAAGTTGTTGATTTAGCATCTAATGAATATTTGTTTTTCAATTCAAGAATGCATATATTTGTTGGTGACATGAAATTTCAGCATCTTGTCTGAACTGCCATTGAATGACAGCAATAGTAGCTGATGCATGTGGTGTGGGTTATATTTGAGTGAAAATTGATCAAATTAAGAACAATGATTACCACTTGAATCTCTAGAGGCTTGGCCACCAAAATCGAAATAAAGATAAACAAACAAATTACCGGTTTTGTGTAAAGAATAATCCACCACCAAAGCTTAAAGACAAAGGGTACTCGAACTCTCAAATAAGCTGATTGCAATTGTTTGGTCAATACTTCAATTATGCTAGAACTAGAAAATTTACTATACTCACTCCTAGACTAATTTTTAACTCCTAAAACAAATAGCAAACTACCAAAACTCATCTAGATACTAAAACATAGCCTAATCACGCCAACCAGTAGCTTGCTGAATCAAAACGTTCATGTCTCAACATGGCTGTGCTCTCAACAAGGTATGGCCATGTTTATTTTAGGACTGCAACTTCCATCATCTTTTTCATCACATAACGCTTTGAATTAGGAGAGCTCACAACATGGAAGTCATAGCTATGCTTTTCACAACATTTTGAATCTCTCGTTTCAAGCTTGGACAAGAGTTGTGGCGAAGGACATTATGACAGTAAATAATAAAGTTGTCTCTTTGCTTACAGGGAGAATGAGCAGTTATCCAAGTATGGTGACACCAAGTCTGCTAGAGCCATCATGCTGGTAGAACTTAAAAAGTTGATTGAAGCAAACCCACTTTTTCGAGACAAACTTCAGTTTCCTAGCTTCAAGAATTCACGGCTGCGGACATTAATCAACCAGAGGTGAACATCAGGAATTTCTCCTTTGATTTCGCCCCTTCTGTTCAGTCTCCTTGGTGATTATATGCAGAAACAATCTTTGTTTTGTTTATTCTTTTTGCAGTTTGAACTGGCAGCATCAACTTTGCAAGAATCCAAAGCCTAATCCTGACATTAAAACCCTTTTTGTGGATCATAATTGTGGCCCACCTAATAATGGGGCAAGGGCTCCATCTCCTGTCACTAATCATTTAGCAGGTTCCTTGGCCAAAGTTGGGGGCTTTCCACCTTTAGGTGCTCATGGAGTAAGTCAGGAACTACTTTTATGGAGAGTGATGATTCTATATTTTCTTAAATGTGATCTGACTTTGTCTCAAATGTTATAGCCTTTCCAGCCTGCACCAGCAGGTTTTACTGCACCTCTGGCAGGATGGATGGCTAATCCATCATCGGTGCCACACCAGACTGTTTCTGCAGGTCCAATGGGCCTAACTCCTCCCACTAGTGCAGGTACTTATACTAGTTCATTGTCTTAAGACGACAAAGACCATTTTTGTGCCATTAGGTCCTCTTAGATTGCAGTATTCATGATTTTATATTCTTTGTACTGCCAGCCTTTCCCATGCGACGCTGTTGAGTTTTAATCCTTATATTAACAGCAACTTATTGCATTTTCGTCTTAAAATATCTGCTCTCCACTCCCCCAAATCCTTCCTCCTGCAATTTGTGATGGTGATTCGTGGTGGAAGTGTTCAGGATGTTTACTGTGGGATGTGAATGTTCAATCCTTTGTGTTGATATTCATTAAAATTATAGAGCTTGTTTTGTAGCACCCCTATTGTAAAATTGGAAATACGATGTAGCATAAACATATGTATAGTAAAGACACAAACTCAAGAAATAATTGGGATATGAAGCAACAAATGGATGCAGAATCAATGAGGTTCTCTCATAAAATCATGTGCTCAGAGGTTAAAGGACAGCGATTCACGTCATTAACCTATGCACTTATCAGTTGTCACCACTGTAACTCCTTGATGTGTGCATGTGTGGTAATTGATGAGAAAGAAAATGTGTGCACAGGTGATGACATTTTTCTTTTTTGTTGACAAACAATTAATTATCTCTAATGAGCTTTTGAGTGCCCCTTGCAACCGCTTTGTTGTAAAATTATCTTCTACTGATACTGTGTGTACTGAAAAATTGTGAACTCAAAGTTAGTCTCCTGGGCATCCTTGTCATGTTGTGATTTATAATACTGGTTGATAGCATCATTCAAATACAATAATTTACACTTAGCTAGAAGGGACGATGTAAATTCAGTGATGTGCCCAAATTTATGTTCTCAGAAATTATCCCTGGTGTTTTCAAATACTCATCTTCCTGAGCATACCCAGCTCTGTTTAAGCAAAAGTTCAGTTGGTTTATCTGTGCACTGTAACAGTGTCATAATTACTGTCGTAATTGAATAGTGAATGTAATAGTGATTTTGTATGCTACCACTGAAACATCCTGTTTTATGTGTTATGTCGTGGCAGCAACCATGGTAAAACGTCCAAGGACTGCAACAGACAATCCAACAGTAGACTACCAGACTGCTGACTCTGATCTAGTGTTGAAGAGACCAAGAACTTTTGGAATAGGTGATGAGGTATTATGTATTCCACTTTCTAGACATTTCTGTGGATATTAGTCATTTTAAAATAATATTATCACTGTTTAATTTTAGTTTGAACATTGATGTTACATTGTTGTTAGTAACGGAAGACTAGGCAAAAGGTATTGTTAAAGTTTCTTCCTGTATTAAGATGGTGCGGGAAGATATGCTGCTGCCTTTTTCTCATGGCATCATTCGTCTCTCAATGGTTTTGTAATTATGGATCTCTGGTTGTTTGAATGTGCTTGTCTTTTTGCTGTAGGTGAATAATATGCCTGTGAACATCCTACCTGTAACCTATCCTGGTCAGAGCCACGATTTGCCCAAGACTGTGGTTGCAAACTTAAATCAAGGATCAGCTGTGAAGAGCATGGACTTCCATCCATTGCAGCATTCTTTGCTTCTAGGTTAGTGATCTCTGATGTTTGTTCTGTGAAGCAAATTATTAGTCTTTTCTGGGCGTCAATTTTTTTTTTTGGAACTCTATCAATACAATGATTTTTAATTTTATTGTTTCAGTTGGGACAAACATGGGTGATATTTCTATTTGGGAGGTAAGTAGCAAGGAAAAGATTGTATCTAGAGACTTCAAAGTTTGGGAGCTTTCAGCATGTTCAGTCACTCTGCAGGTAGGAACTCCTCTGTTACAGCATATCTTGATGTTCGTTCACCTTGAATTTCTTTGGCATCAAATGGCTGATTCTTATCATTGTTTCACCAGGCTTCTCTGGCAGCTGAGTACACCGCTTCAGTTAACCGTGTTATGTGGAGTCCAGATGGGGCCCTTTTTGGTATGTCTAGTGGCTTTAGGCTTCTTTGCCATGGTTGTTTAGAAGTTACTGGTGTTCAGTTTTAATTTCCAAGTCAATATATATATATATAATGTGCCATAAGGTCAGGTGGCATCATCAAGATGGTTACATGTGATTCCTTCGTGGGTTCCTCAAAAGGAATCGTATCTTTGCTCATTATGGTGTTTTTGTCTGTCTTTTGTTCAGGTGTTGCATACTCCAAGCACATTGTGCATATCTTCTCGTACCATGGCGGAACTGATTTACGCAACCATCTTGAGGTGTGTTTATATGTACAGAGATTTAGTTGCTTATGTATTTGCGTACTTTAAAGGTTATTTCTATCTAACTCTTGATCTATCTATGACAAAAATGTTAGATTGATGCACATGCTGGTAATGTAAGTGATCTGGCTTTTGCCCACCCGAAGAAACAATTATGCGTTGTTACTTGTGGAGAAGACAAGGCTGTCAAGGTTTGTGATGTTGGATTTTCAAATATCTTTTAATAGTAAAACAATGAACTACAGTTCTTAATCTTAGGAGGTTGCAGGTCTGGGATGCTGCTAGTGGCTCTAAGCTATACACTTTTGAGGGTCATGAAGCACCTGTTTATTCTCTGTGTGCACAAAACAAGGAAAACGTTGAGGTTGTTATTCTTTTTTTTAACATTAATATTATTTTTGTTTATAGATTCTAACTTAGCAGTATAGCAATTTGGAATTCATGAATGGTTTACTTTCTCGTACTTGCCATAATAACTCAAGGGTGATGATTGTTTTTGGCTTACCCTTAGAATTATGCTTTAAAGTGTGTGGTGCACATCACGCTTTAAGAGCAATGTTGAGTGTGGCTTTTCGTTTAACCAATTGAATTGCAATCAAATAAGACTCTTTTTCATTTCAATGTGTTTCATGTTTAGTTTGTTGGTTTCAAACGCTTTTCTGTTTTATCAATATGATTGTTGACTGCATTGTACTTGCACCAACTCCACATATTAGTTTTCACCTGCATATGTGTTTTGGTGAAACTTGGAGAAAAGTCAAGGGCATGGTTGATGGGTATCTTGAGAATTGGTGGTGGGTGTGGATTGTTTTCTAGCGTCATAAAGGTTAATCCTGAAGCTGTATGTGGTTTCAAATTCCATCAAGTGTGGGTACATGCGTTATTGGTTTGTTGCATTCTCTTATCATGACATGTGAATGATCAACTTTTTACCTTTTCTATTACTGGTTATTTATTTATTTATTTATTTATTTTTGTGGGTTTGTGTCAGTTCCTCTTTTCCACAGCTGTTGATGGGAAGATCAAAGCATGGTTATATGATAACACGGGTGCTAGAATTAATTATGATGCCCCTGGTCGTTCCTGCATAACTATGGCTTATAGCTCTGATGGAATCAGGTATTTTGTGATGTGCATAGTAGAAAACTTTGACCTGATATTCTTTAGGAACATGGATGTTCTCTTATGAATATGATTGCTACCTCTTCATACATGGAAAAATTAGGTTGTTCTCATGTGGTACAAACAAAGAAGGAGATTCATTCATTGTGGAGTGGAATGAAAGTGTAGGTTCTGTCAAGCGGTCATACATGGGCCTTGGCAAGAGGTCTGTTGGTATTGTGCAGTTTGACACAACGCGGAACAAATTCTTGGCTGCTGGTGATGAATTTGGTATCAAGATCTGGGACATGGACAACGATAATCTTCTTACAACTATTGATGCTGAGGGTGGATTGCCGGTATGAGCAATGTGTTTATATTCTTCTTTATCACTTGTGATTTTCAAGCTGTTTCAACCTGCTAACTCCTTACCATGCTATCATTCAGGCTTCTCCATGCATTCGATTTAACAAGACTGGTATATTGTTAGCTGTATCAACAAGTGATAATGGAATTAAAGTACTTGCTAGCACAGATGGTATCCGCCTTTTGCGTTCAATTGAGAGTCGTATGCATGACTCTGCTCGAGTTGCTTCCAGCTCCGCGTTGAAGGTTAGTTGTTTTAATTTTAGTTTTAGTTTAGTGTTTTTGCTGCTTGATGAAAGGCTGTATTCTACTGACAAACTTGTGATTATGTAGGCTCCTTTAAAAGGGACTTTTACCACCTCTGGTCCCACTGTTGGGACAAATATTGGAGTTGCGTAATGTTTATTTATATGTTATTATCATCTTAAAGAGTAAATTTTGGCTGGATGCAATCCCTTGTATAGCTGTTTTTTATTCGCTATTCTGTTTGATGAAAGGCTGTATTCTACTGACAAACTTGTGATTATGTAGGCTCCTTTAATTGGGACTTTTACCACCTCTGGTCCCACTGTTGGGACAAAGGTTGGAGCTGCTTAATGTTTATTTATATGTTATTATCATCTTAAAGAGTAAATTTTGGCCAGATGCAATCCCTTGTATAGCTGTTTTTCATTCGCTATTCTGCTTTCATGTACTTACCCAGGATGATTCCTACTGGATGTTTTGAGCTAAGAATGAATTTCCAGTCAATTTATTTATAATTTTATTTGTATTGTGTAGATTACAGACAATCGCAGTCTGCCGGACGGAAAGACTCAAATAGAGAAGTCAACAGTTTGGAAGCTGAAAGAAATCAATGAACAATCCCAGCTTTGTTCTCTACGTCTTCCTGATCACATTTTATCTGTAAGGGTATGTACTTGCCCACAACCCTGATGTGAGCTCAATTGGTAAATTCATATATTATCGTATCCTTTTTGTGTTCTCCCTTTATGTTAGTGATTAATTTTGTTTTGGAAAAAAATGGAATAGAAATTCTGTAGACTTGCTTACTATAGACTGTTTGCTATAGTTGTGTTGTGTTCGTGGGTGAGTTTTGCTCTTCATGCTTCTGAAAACTGCATTGAGTTTATGCTGGAATTCTTTGCATTTGGTGCGGTTCTACGAAGACTTATCTTAAATTTTCTATTATTTGAAATTGAGGCATTTAGGTTGTGTTTACTTGGGTGTAATGGTAATTACAATGTAATAGAGATCTTTTAGTTATAAACATCCTCATAACTAGTCATTGAATCTGTAGTTGTTAGGTTGGTTGTAAACACCATTACTTCTAGTCATGTAATGATGATTACATGGGTTGTACTAGAGTAATTGTGAGTACATAGATTGATGTAATCAATTACACCTCTTTCAATTACTCTCCTCCATCCCCTCTTGTCCACTCTACCTTCACTCAATAAAATGATCCATTACATTGTAATCAAAATTACATCCAAGTAAACAAGCCCTTAGGTCATTAGTTGGGGCTATGGAGTTGTGCATCTAGTGTTTTACTTGGCAGTAGTTATATAATTCTTCGGAAGTTCTATTGTTGTCAACGATTAGACGTCTTATGCTATTGGATCTTTATCTCTAATTTATTATATTTGTTCTAGATTATGAGATTGATGTATACAAATTCTGGAGGTGCTTTACTGGCCTTACAATATAATGCTGTGCACAAGCTTTGGAAATGGCAGAAGAATGAGCATAATGCAGCAGGAAAGGTAGTGATTTTTTTTTTTTTTTTTTTTTTTTTGAATAGCAAGGTAGCCTCCCTCTTTTGAGGGACATGAGATTTCAACGTAGGTTCTTGCAGGGGATGAGTTGGGGGGGGGGGGGGGGGGGGTGGCACCACTGCGCTACCCACCCCGAGTCGATAGTTACATTTAGATGAAAAGGAAACCATTTATATGTTACCCTAACATGGTTTTTGGTATATGTTTGACATTCTTTTAGGCAACTGCTCATGCAGCTCCACAATTGTGGATACCACATAGTGGGGTTTTAATGACCAATGAGATAAGTGAAGCAAATCCAGAGGAAGCTGTTCCATGCTTTGCTCTTTCTAAAAACGATTCTTATGTGATGTCAACATCAGGGGGGAAAATTTCCCTGTTCAATATGATGACGTTTAAGGTAACTTATATTGGTGCAACAGTGCTTATATCTTACATCATCTGTGGCTACTTACTACTGCAATCTCTTTCATGTCTATAACATACTTTATTTTGTGCAGACAATGACAACATTTATGCCCCCTCCGCCTGCAGCAACCTCTCTTGCCTTTCATCCACAGGATAATAATATCATTGCCATAGGCATGGATGACTCAACCATTCAGATATACAATGTTCGGATTGATAAGGTGCTTCGCTCGACTAATTGCTAACTTACTAGAACCTTAGTTTGTAGATGAACTGAGAACATATGTCTTCTTTGTTGAACAGGTTAATACCAAACTCAAAGGTCATGAGAAGAGGATTACCGGTCTTGCTTTTTCCAATTTTCTAAACGTTCTAGTTTCAGCTGGTGTTGATTCACAGGTATGGCTGAGATAATGTGAATCATCATCCTCTAAAGAATATGTAATGATTTGCAGTGAGAAATCGAAGGAAGGAGTCTGGTTATTGTTGGTTGTGTGTGCAAATACAATAGGATGTGTCAATTTGAGAGTGCCATTTGCTATCAAGAGAATTTGGCTGCTGTACCTGTGATTTTACATGTTATGTGAGGAGGTGCTAGTTGGGATAAATTGATTAATTTGACAAATTTCTTGCCAAATATGGATTGAAGGTTTCTGTTTGCACCGAGATATAAGCACATTATCTGATGAGTTCCAGGGACTTTATTGTTCTCGTTATGTGTTGATGATCAGCTACAGTACATCTTAGTTACAGAGAAACTGGGAGCTTACTATATTCGCTCTTTCCTTTTTCCATTTTCTTGTTCTTCTATTTATTTTGCAGGGTTTTGGGGGTGGCAGTTGCCATTTCCTGGATTTTGTGTTTCAAGTTGACCTCTTCTTCATGTTGATGAATTATGTGTTATCCATCTATTCGCACTGGATATTTTCTTTATAAATATGTTCTTGATTCAAAGTTGCTTAGAATGAAGTTGGAAAGTTTTCACCAATCATGTTGATCAATTCGCAGTTATGTGTTTGGAGCACTGATCGATGGGAGAAACAAGCGAGTAAATTTTTGCAGATGCCAAGTGGACGAGCTTCAAATCCTCTCGCCCATACCCGAGTTCAGTTTCACCATGATCAGATCCATATATTGGTTATCCATGAAACACAAGTTGCTATATACGAAGCGCCGAAGCTGGAAGGTTTAAAACAGGTTGGCTTGACATACTGCTATTTTTTTTTTTTGAGATTCATACTTTCGAAGTACATGGTTTTTAAAACTATCCATGAGTTTTGAGAGTCAAGGTCAGAAGACTTTATAGGTCTCATGATTTAATTCTGAAATTTTCCAAAAGTAGGAAGTACTACTTATGGTTTGGATCAGTATGGAAGGAGCTAGAAGCTGCAATGAAACCTGATGCAACTTAAGTTTTTGAAAATCTTGAATTCAACAGTGTGCCTTCACTTAGTTTATCTGTTTGGTGATTTTGGCATCTGTGATTTCATTCCAATGTCTGAGAATCATTTTCACAACTACATTAGTGGGATGTGGGTTCTGCACCAGAGGCAGGTCATTTCGTTAGTCATAAGTCACCGGCACATTGCTACAATTTATACTTGCTGCAATGCAAGTTCTTGGAAATTTCTTATCAGAATGAAAAGTTCTGCTTGTTAGAATTTATCCAATACCTTTTGGTAATGGAATTTTCTTGCAACATGATTAATTTTGGAAAATGAAGACAGCTTCTTTTGTTTGTTTGTTTGTTTTTCGACAGTGGTTTCCTCCTCGAGAATCATGTGGTGCAATTACTGATGCTACATACTCCTGTGATAGTCAGTTGATTTACGTGAGTTTTGAGGATGGGAGTGTGGCCATTCTCGTTGCTGCAACACTAGCTTTGAGATGTATAATAAACCCTGCTTCGTATTTGCCTCCTAATCTCAGGTATATCATTTTATTTTCTTTGCCCAACAAATCTTAGGCACTCAATTCTGCTCTTACTAACCCCAACTATACTCTATTCGCAGCAATAACGTTTACCCAGTTGCTCTTGCTGCTCATCCAAGCGAACCGAACCAGTTTGCACTTGGACTAACTGATGGTGGGATCCATGTGATTGAGCCACTTGAATCAGAGGCAAAGTGGGGCAACCCACCACCAGCTGAAAATGGTGCAGGTCCGAGTACCAGCGGTGCAACTGCTGCTTCCGATCAACAGTCGAGGTAGCGAAAAATATTGTTAAACAAGCTTGTGCATATAAGGAAGTCAACACAGTGTAGGTCATTGTTAGTTTGGGACGGTTTCCAGCTTGTGCTTTTACCTGGAATGGCTAAGAGTGCCGCAGTTTAAAGATGGGGAAATCCTATCCGTACATATTTTGCAGAAAGTAAAAAGGAATTGTCAACACACAGGAGAATTGAGAAAGAGCTAGCAGAGTGTTAAGGTTTAGGGGCGACGACTTTGAGGAAGCTTGTTTTCAGATTTGGCCGTTGTAGTGATGCAACTCAATCTAGGGCTTTCTGGTAGTGGATTTTGCTTGTTCCCGCGATATGTAGTTGACAAGTTGTATTCAGTTAGTATTGGAGTTTCAAAGGTTCTGTGATTGTGTGTTGCTCATTGAAACAATCGTCATTTTTCTTCTCATAATCATCCAATTCCTATAGATTGCCTAATTGGAATTTGTGCATTTTGACACTGTTTTTATGTTCTCTGTGGAATTTGGTTTCTTCTTTCCCTACTGCGCAATCGTGGAAATGAGGGGTGTGGTGATTTGTTCCATACGATGGAGCAACATTGCTGTAAGTTTGTGGTACTGAATACATTAGGTTATAATATCTTTATGCCTATTTCGTAGATCCTCATACTCCTTCCGTTTTAAAATAATGTTTACATTTTGACTTGTGCGGGGTTTCCATAACAACACTTTAACCATAATTATAATTATAATTATAATTATATAAATCTCAAAATTTATAAAAATATACTCCCTCCGTCCCACTATTACATGGTCATTTACTATTCACTCTAAAGTTAAAAAAATGGCGAAATTTGATATGTAGAAAGAAAGATTGAGATAGATAATTATTAAAATGGGTAAATAGATGGATGGTGGGTTTATATTGGTGTTATAATAAATAGTGCAATATATACGTTTGAGTTAGACAACATTGTGCACGCAATGGCCACGTAATGGTGAGACGGAGGGAGTAGTAATAAATTGAAGATGGATTCAAAAGTAATGTTTTTTTTAATATCGCCTCATAATCTCAGAGACACCATGATACATACTAAAAAAGGTAATACATCTGTTGATATTTTCGAAAGTCGGTTGTTGATAAAATATTCTAAAGTAGATCTTCATATCATAACCTGTAAATGGATAGAACTTGGCATTAACTGCAGATCCCATGTTTGTTTAATGTTTAGTGTTACGCTTTACGCACAAAGCAAATACTACAATAATTATTGTATTTTGATATTTATCAAAAGAATTATAGTATGTTGATGATTCTTGTGCACCATAAAGGCATTTTGTCACGGTGTTAGATAGCGATTAGTATCTTCACCATCTTATTCCTCATAAAACAGCCACGTATCTCAACATTAAAAAGTTGCCCAAGCTCCAACATCAACACGTACCCACAAAAACACACAACTCAATGCATGATTCATTGTCACCCCAAAAAAGAAATCACTACTAAAATCAATCCACTACTAGGCAGTATAATGGACACACTTCCTCATCATCCTCTTACAAAAACATACGATCATATCAACAAAACCAAAAGGAAAGAGAAAACAAAATCAAGAAAAAAAAACAGGAAAAAATGCAAGCAAGGGCGGGTCATGAGCAAGCAAAGTTCCCGGAGCCGGCGGCCAGAATGATGAGGTTGAGGGACTGCAAAGTGAAGGAGATAGCGGCGGAGAAGCGGCGGCTGGTGGAGGTGCCGTACACCGCCACCCTGGCACACACCATGAACACCCTGGTGGCCAACCGGGTCGTGGCGGTCCCCGTGGCGGCCCCGCCTGGCCACTGGATCGGGGCCGGGGGGTCTATGATCATGGAGCAGGATAAGCACACCGGAGCGGTGAGGAAGCATTATATAGGGATGGTTACTATGTTGGATATATTGGCTCATATTGCTGGAGATGAAACTGTGAATGGTGGAGATGGGACGGATGGTGTTGATCACAAGTTAGCGGTCTCGGTTTCGACTATCATTGGGAATTGCCTTGAAGGGCTCAGCCTATGGACTCTCAATCCTAATACCAAGTAAGATAAACTGTGCAAATTTTGTCTTCACACACAATAATACAAGTAGGAGTACTATTTGTATGAGTATTGGAGTAGATTAGATACTACATAGAGGATCCGGAACATGGTAGTAAGTATGTGAGTATGTGACTGGTGTAGCCTCTTCTAGCACTCCTTTTCTAAGGGAATTTGATTTTCCTTAAAATTCTAATCGTGTTTGGTTATTTAAGATGATATGAAAGGAAAACAAAGAAACTAAAGTGAAGACAATGAACATTACAACAGTAGAAAACTTCTCACATGTAGCCAAAATTTCAAGCTTCTTTGAAGTTGTTAAAGTGGACATCCATCTTTTAAGCTTACTGAAACTCAATTCATTTATGTATGAGGTTATTGTACGCACTTCTACCATGATCTTGAGCCCTTGTGATGTTATTTTTCCTTTCCTTGTTTTTTTTGGGAGTGAGGATTCATGAATTGCAAGCGTTATTTGGCTCTTAGTTTCTTCAACTACTCTAGTTTTCTGTCTTACTGATATAATAGTCACAATAAAACACTAAGTTCCGTACAATTAACATCCTATATTGGCAATGTAGCATCCTTGATTGTATGGAAGTCTTCAGCAAGGGAATCCACCGTGCAATGGTACCGCTAGATAGCCACATGGAGAATGTCTCAGGAGTAGAGCTCATGGAGTCGGCGTCATCCTACCGGATGGTAACGCAAATGGATGTCATAAAGTTCCTTAGAGCCCATGTCCAACAAGACTTCCAAGATGTATTGTCACGCACCGTGAGGGAAACAGGAGCCCTTACTCAAACTGTATTCGCAGTGACTTCACAAGCTACAGCAATCGATGCCATCAAGTGCATGAAGAATGCTTCTCTTCAAGCGGTCCCGATCATTGAAGCCTTTGATCTTCCTCAAGAAGCTCACAACCAACTTATAAATGTAAGTGAACTTCTCTCCCACATTCCCCTGTTTGGTTTAAGAGGATTTAGGGTATTGCAAGATGCTATAATGTAACTTTTGTCTCAAATGATATAAATTTGCACATTTTATTGATTTTGTTTGAGGGGTGGTTAAGTAATACTTGTATACTATTATCACTAGAGATTACTTCTTTTCAGAATAGAATGTACGATCTTAGTTGACTTTCGAAGGAGAAATGGATTAAACATTGGCTGCAAATTCTTTGAAAAGTGCAATAAAATGGAAAATTTGGTACTACAACATAACTGAAAAGTATGCATTGGAGGTTTTGAAATTATAGAACTTAAAATCAAAGTTATTTTAGAGAAACTATCGGTCACGTTCTATCTTGGAAATCACAAAAAGTCTGCTAAATGTGTCATTTTGAACGGATGAAGAATACATAATGGAGACATTTAAGATATTGTGCTTGGTCACTAACCATTCCTCTGTTATTTTCAAGTCTTATTAAGAATGTATATGTCTAATTGTAGGGATATGGTAGGAAGCTTGTGGGGACCTTCTCTGCAACTGATATACGAGGATGTCCAATTGCTCAGCTACAATCCTGGCTAAAATTGAATGTGATAGAGTTCACATCAAGAGTATGTGACAACCCTTCCCACGGAGCTCCAGACTTGGTAAACTCTCCGAGGTTGCTTGTGACATGTAGTCCCGAGTCACCCCTATTGGACGTGATGGAGAAGGTTGTTAGTACACACGTGCATCGGGTTTGGGTCACAACCAATGATGGTGCACTTGTTGGGATCGTATCTCTCACCGACATGATTCGAGCCATACGGGCTGCTGTTATTGCAGAATCCTAACTACCTTCGCATGGTAATAGTACAGTCTCCTNAAAAAAACACCCCAACAGGAAAAGAGAAAAACAATGGTATCAAGAGTTTGTTCAACTGAGATGAAGATGAAATTTGCAACCTTTGGAGTAATCAAGTGTGTTGATGTGATGCTTGTTTTGGTCTTTTTATGAGTTATATGGAGTGCATTTAGATTAATTTGGAGAGATGTGGATGCTTTTGCTTGTTGTGGTGGACTTGTTTTCTATATTGAAATTTTGCAAGTTCATGTTGGTTGTAATTTCTGTCAATCTGCTTATAATTATACACACAAAGGATGGTTTGACAATGGTTACATAGAATCCATATGTAATGGTCAAGAGTTGGACATTAGAAATGAAAGTAAAATATAAGAATAAAAGTTTTTGTGAAACAAGATAAGAATATTTACTATTTTCCTATCTAGTTATTTACAAAAACCTATATGAAGCACACTCATGGATGAGTTAAAAGTCCCATGAGACCTCAATTTGCTTTCAAGTATTAGTTCGCCTCAAGTGTGTTCATTAATTCTTACAAGTCCCATGAGTTACAAGTTAAGGTAGACTCATACTTATACAGGCTCAACTATTGGAGAATGGGGTTTGCAATAAGAATTTGAACTCAAGACCTCTTAGTTATTAAAGCTCTAAGGCAAATTCTTGTTTGAGACATGTCTTATCGAATTATTAGATGAGATATATGGGGTTGTGGGTTGGGTTTAGATCCACTTATTGATGTTGGTGATGGCCTCATTGAGACTAGTCTCATAAGAGACAATCTAAAGCTCTAATACCATGTACATGATAGTCGAAGGCTCATCGATTGTTATATTTACTCATAGAATAAATCTGACTCATACAAGACGGATTGTTAAATTTTTCCTTTAGACTTGAAATGAGGTATCTTTAAGGAGTGCAACGTGGCAAATGGTGGTATTAATTAAGTTGGGAGTTGGCGATATAAATGCGACAGAAAAAGCAGGACAAAAGTAGTAGAAAAGCGTAGAAAGTGAGAGGGCAGTGGGGAGGATATTCAGTTGATTGTTCACAAATCACAATGGCTACGAAGAAGTATGAATATGATTGTTCGTACCGTCGGCCAAACAAACATGCATGATCAATTCAATTCATTCAAAGCGTCTACCTAACACAGTCAGGTGTTTATCTCTTGGGACCATTATAATATGTTTTCTTTCTTGACTCGTGTGTGTGTGAGTGAGCAAACTCTACAATTGTGGGGTTAATGGTCAAAATTTATATCAAGGGACCTCTAAATCTTAACAATGAAGTATTACAATAAAAGTTATATGTAGAGATGGTGTAACACTAATGATACCATAGATTACTGTTTTATTTTTAGACTGTTTTATTAAAAAATTTACAAGTCTAAAATTGGAAGTCAAATGTACAAAATAAGGGTGCATTCATTATGTGACCTGAATTGAACTGAATTAGAATTGAATAAAGTGAAATAAACATTACCATTAACTCTCCTTAAACACCGTCTCCGATCAACATGTAAAAATGTTAATAGAAGGATGGGAATACAGAACCAGTTTGTCTCTAATGAGACTAGTCTCAATGAGACCACCACTTAACCCAATTTCAATAAATAAATTTAAGCTCAACCCTCAAACCCTTATTATTCATGCGTCTTATCTAATAATTCGATAAAACACGTCTGAAACAAGAATTTGCCTAAAACACTGAAACTTTTAAGCCTTGAAAATTGAAATATCAACATGCATCAACTTACTATACCAACTTGCAAATGTAGGTCAATGTCAACATGAGATATGACAAATGTTAGATAGACAGCCCATTAAGCCCATGTTTACTCATCAGCAGATTGGACCTAAACTAGCTTTACATACATTAAACAAAATCATGTGGACTTCTCTCTCATACTCACAAAAGGTGAATTCGGCACACATCCCCATCCAAATCTCTCTCTCTCTCTCTCTCCTCTCACATTTCTCTCTCCATCAGATCTGAATGCAATCCCAGTTGCCAATCTCCCCCACCCAAATCAAAACACACAACAACCCATCCCTCTCCTTCGTAATCTCCGCCATTAACAACAACAACAACAACAACCTAAAACCTTCATTATATATACTCTTCCTTATCCTCACAATGTCGTCTCTCTTCAACTTCCACCATGAATTCCAATGCTCATCTTCGCAGTAGACGCTCATCTTCAACCACCACCACCACCACCACCATTAACGGTCATTCCACTACCACCACTAACGGCCACCACCATTGTAACGGTAACGGAACGGAGATGAAGGCGAGGAAGGGAGGATTGAATTTGAAAGGGTGGCTCGAAACGGCGTCGTTTATGAAATGGGGTTTCGATGATGTTACTGGGGTCGTTAAGTATCATCCTATCCCCTGTTTCTTTGCTGTTTCGTTGTTGTTTTTTATGGGCGTGGAGTACACGCTCCGTATGGTTCCGTCGTCTGAGCCGCCGTTTGATCTAGGGTTTGTTGCCACGCGCTCTCTCAATCGCGTCCTGTCATCTCACCCTGATCTCAACACCCTCTTCGCTGCACTCAATACGGTAACAACAACAACCCCTTTCTCTCTCTCTCTTGGGATGACAATGTTGCTCTGTTTCTTGGATTACAGCATTGCAGTTTTTGTTGGCATTTTGATTGATATGCTAGGTTCAAAAACAGCTTGAATGGTGAAGTTTTTTTTTTGTTAATTTTGGAAAAATTTCCATTTGGGGAATGGTGCTAGCTTAGCTTGTAGTACAGGGGATCTGTGCTGGAAACCTGTATAGTTTTCAGTGCCTTACTCATATGAACCCTAAATGGCAAAATAGGTTGGTTACCTGGGAAAGTTGTTAACAAGTTGTAATTTTGAGAAAAGAGGCATGTTTGGTTTCACAGGTGGGTGCGTTCATTTCAGCTTATTCAATTCCATTTCAGTTCACGTCCGGTCATGCTAGTTCGGTTAAGGTTAACGAGTTACTTTTGCTCTCACGTATTTATTAAGTGCCCATTCAGTTTAAGTAAGATCAAGCTAGGTACTTTCAATTGAAAGGAACGTACCCATGGTTTTTTTTGGGTGGGTTTAGCTTAAAGCTGAATTGATTTTTGAGGTACTTTCGCTTATTGAATATGGTTTGGTGGAATGAATTGATTGATAGGTGTTTGTGCTGATGCAAACGACATATATTGTATGGGTGTTCCTAGTGGAAGGAAGAGCAAGACCTGGGATTGCTGCGCTGTACATGTTCACATGTAGGGGTATTCTTGGTTACGCTACTCAACTTCCTTTGCCTGAGGTAAATTTCTTGGATCAAACCTTTGTATGCCCTTTTGTCCTTTTCGCTTCATTTAGTTTTAGTAAGTGTAATGCTTTTGTTGAACACTTGATGCTGTTACAAGGGGCCGAATTTGGACCTTAATCACTATGCTAAGGCTCTAATTCTTAGCGTAGGGTACTTGGAATTTGAAAGAAATTGGAAAAATTGGGTTGTTATTGGTGTTTTTGAGCCTTGTCCTGTAAATTAGTTTCCCAGGGCTCATCTGTTTAAACCCATTTTAACTTGCATGTTGAATTATCTTGATATGGCAGAGATAAAAAGAATGAAATTACCTTGGGATAAAGGGGAAGTTGTATATGTTAACAAATCCATAAGGACGATTGTGGCTTCGTATATTTTATCTATGATGTCGTAATCTGCAGTTTCTTTCTGTGCCAAGTTGATTGAAAATACTTGAATATAAATTGACATATGGTCTAGTGGCAGCTAAACCCTCAAATTAAGATTGCCCTTCTAGCTGGGAAGATGAACTAACCAGCTGTTATGGGACCCTTTTCTCTGTATTCTTTCATTTGCTGTTTCCAATTGTGTTTTTTTGGGAACTCTTAATTGTATGATCTAACCTGAGGAAGAGTCCGTTGCAGATTCCAATTAATTTGTCTGTTCTTTTCCCCTGTCATGGTATGCACGCCATACAGTTTGTTATAGCAAATTAGCAATACAACCTCATATACTAAAAATATCGTAGGACCGGAATAAAAAAGTTTATTGTTTCCACGTTCTTTCCGTTTGTACCATACAAGAAACACAAAAAATTGAACAACTTGCATTGTTTAGTCGTATGACGGAATGTATTCATAATTGTTATTATCATCGCACATGACATAGATGTGGTTAGCCGCGCTCAAGGTACTTCAGACGTGTATAATTGACCATGGGAGACCAAGATGCGTCTGGATGGCATAAAACTATATCTATTGCTTTCAATTACAACAAATGTCACTATGTCATATTTCTATAATATATTTACTTTTATAGAGTAACTAAATTGAGTGGTTTTTTGTCACCAGGATTTCTTGGGTTCAGGCGCTGATTTCCCAGTTGGGAACGTGTCGTTCTTCCTCTTCTACTCAGGCCATGTTGCCAGCTCTGTGATTGCGTCGTTAGACATGAGACGCCTGCAGAGGAAGGAGTTGGCCTGGACATTTGATTTGCTTAATGTCCTGCAAATTTTGAGGCTACTTGTTACAAGAGGTCATTACACGATTGACCTAGCCGTTGGCATTGGAGCTGGCTTTTTGTTTGATTCTCTTGCTGGCAAGTATGTGGAGAGTCGGCAAATATCTACCCACAGTACGATGGCTTACACTCCACTGAAATAGATAGAGAAGATAGGTAAAGGCTGCGGTGGGTGCTCCAGCTTTGGCTCTTAGCAAAGATTAATCAGATCACACCTGTAAATGAACCAATAACGGATAATTCTAATCGGGTCTTTCATTATTTTTGTATTCTTTCACTAGTTTTTAATAGCGCACGGGTTCATGTTGATACACTCGTATGTCAATCTTTTAGTGATTTCATCTTAATTTTTATTTAGTATCCAATTTGAAATCTAATACTCCTATTAAGTTGATTAATATTTAACTACTCATACAATAGAGTATGACAGAAGTAATCCAATAAGCCTTACTTTTAGGAAACAATTATTAGTACCCTTTACTTCTTTTGTATTCTAGGATTGTTTTCAATATTCTTTGATTCTTTGACTAGTTTTCAATCTCGTGAGCTGCAGTCTTTTTTTTTTTTTTTTTTTTTTCATCATCATTTTTGTATTCTATTCTTTTCCCCTTTACTTGCTAGTACTAATTTCAATTTTAAGTTTTGCTTGTAGGTGATTCAACATTTGCAATTTGTCATTTTAGTTTTCTATCCAAGGTTATGAATTACCATGCCACTATAAGCCAACAACAAGGACAGGTCATATAGACCTAAAAAGGCATTTGTTCTACTGGTATAAAAAGAATGACTTAACACTAGGTTGCGTCTGAGTCTCTTTAGTAATAACTGAGGCCATGAATTGAAGTGTACCTCTTAATCACATTCTAATGGTTTATACCCTGACCTGAAGGAGTAATTATTATATGGTCCGGGACCAATAGTCCCTCTCTCACATAACAAGGAAATCAACTCCAAGTCATCCACAAAACATATGGTAATTATCTTATTATGTGAGAAAAAGGACTATTGATCTGGGACCATGCAATAATTTCTCGACCTGAAGAGTCATCGGAACTAAACCTGTTCCTAGCCACTAAACTCACATTCATAAATTGTGAGCAGTGGATAAGCAAGTAATGGTAAGAAAGGAAAACATGTTAGGAGAAACATGCACAAGAAATGAAACATGTAGGCAAATAGGGTACATTGCAAATGACTTTTGAGCTCCTTGCAACTGGCTCTTCATACATTGTAAGCAATTCATAATTTTTCTTTTTCTTTTTTTCTTTTTTCCTACTATCTAGTTAAAGACGCAAGTATATACTTTTACAGGCGACCCTTCTCTTGAAGTTGGAAGGTCATCCCCAACTAACGCACAAAATACAGATGACATGATCTCTGTTTTCTCGCAACTAATTCATGGTTGTTTGTTGTAACGACACTACAAGAGGTATCTGTATACATCCAAAAGGAGCTGATCAAAGACTGTCGGAAGAGCCCCTTTCATCAAGGACATGCTATTCCCAGGTTGATTTACAATCAATAGATGTTTCAAGCAATAGATGTTGGTTCTGCCTTTTCTGGTATTTACATTTTCGTATAATACATTGTGCTAAATATTATTGGTCCTCAGAATCTGAATAAGGTGGGCATGACCCGTCATCAACATTGGCAAATGGATCATACATAGGGGAGTCTGGATCTGTGCATCCAGATACTAGGTCCAAATTGCAACGATCACCCTTCATAAAACACGACAGTAGCTCAAGTTAGATCCTAGCTTTCTCTGGTTTAAAAGTGCTTGGTGAAAGAGATGAAGGCTATGACTTACCCCTTCTACTGTCAAATTTCCGATCAGGGCACACCTTGTGATGACAATGCTTGTGTCGGGAAAGATTGCTTTGTCACAAGCACCATCTCTGCTCAATTCTTCTGCAAGACCCTGTGTTTTTAGAATTTCAAAAACCAATTAGAGATATTAATAGGTGAAAATGAATGTTAATTCTTCTAAATCTTTCATCTCACTGGTACTAGTTAATCTTACAATTGACAAAACTAACTGTTGAGTAGTTGCATAATCATGACGCTAAAGCGTTGACATACGTTAGGCGGCCTTCCAGTCTAATGTCTCAAGCCTAGGTTGTTAGACTTGTTTGCGGTTTGATGTTTAACCACTCGAATAATTGAAATGAATATGCTGCTGATATTTTCAACCATAGTTACCTCGTTAAAGAAACTGATTGGTTTGTTTTGCCAAGCCTTAGGAACTTGAAACTGTAGTCTATAGGGACCATCCCACTCCGAACCATTGGTGAAAGAGAAGATTAAATTCAAAGCTGCCCAGAATCAAAAAATTGCATTAGAGTAACACATTCAAATCAAAGCTGACATAAGCAAGATGAAGTGAAACAAATACCAACCATGCTTTGGAATGCATATCTGAATAGTATAGAATGGGGGATCAACTTTGCCTCTTATTTTCTTGAGCATCGCTCTTGGCTCACCACCACACATGATGGGCTGATTAAATCCACCTGTGTAGAATATAGGGGGTTTAAATCATCAAGTCAATCAACCTTTTCAGAAATGTTTTTCTAGCTATCTCTCTGGTATGAAGATCTCTAATCTGTTATCTACCAACCAAACATAAAGCTACTTTATTTTCCTATACAGGAAAGTTAAAATTAGTGCTTCTGAACATGTTTTTGGACAAGGAAATTACCATTGAAAGCGATTCCGAACTCCTCATTAGGCTCAAGATTGACGGCAGCTGGATTATAGAAAATTCTTAGTTTTTCTCCCTGCGATTGTTACAGCTGGATTTGTTAGTGGAAGAATCGGATGGAGATAGAAATTTTTTTTAAAGTAGCGGAAAACATACCGCAGTTGGAGGAAGACCATTCATGGTTTTCCAATATACAGGGGCTGTTCCAAACTCAAACTCAGCCCATGTAGGAAGCACAAACCTAGAGAAAAGGAAATGGGTAAAGGGAAAATACATATCAGCGCACTGCAATGAGTCATCACAATAGAAAAAGGTCCAAACAATTGCATATAACAATACTGACTGAGAGTATTTCTTAAGCGCTACACCTATAGAAAGACAATTTAAGCAGAATGGAACTGATTAGGAGTGATGACTAAATCGTCAAATATACATACTCTTTAATTTCCTTCATAGGAGCGGTTGCAATAGTAGCAGCAGCAGCTCTTATTTGTCGTCCACTAACATTAATAACTCGACTCCTCCTTGAAGGATGCTCCCGCAGGGGACTACTGATCAAATTGTTGCCTGCAAGTTAGAATTTGGATTACAGTTTCAGCACTTGAAGCCGAGTGGTTAATCTCCTATGTGTTCTTCTACTTAAAATTATTACCAACTGGTGTCAATCATGGCAATAGTCTCCTAAACCATTATGCAGATTTCATGACCAACCTAAACTAGAATCAAATTAGTTATTTGATGCAATATCGAAACAACCTATTTGCTAGCAAATGCAAAGTGATAGGTTGCAAAGATCTATTTACCATATCCATGATCCAACTACATAAAAGAAAAGAGAACACTCAGTAGCTAGTTTTAAGAGGCAATACCAAGAACTAAACTGCTGGTGTTTCCATTGCCTACAGTTAGAACCTGCTTCGACGATGCAAACACCGCGGTGGCTGCTGTTGCCGCCATTGATCAACCCCAACTCCGACGTACAGCTGAAATCCACTGCACAGATGATCATACACAGATTTTAGTTCACCAGTGCTTTGGAAAAGGGATTTTAAATACTGAAAACAGATATTTAACTTCTACAAGAAACCTAGATAAGAGGAGAACAGAGAACCACACAAAAAGGTCAAAAAATATCTTTGATTTCTCAAACAAGATGACAAAAGAATAGCTGCGTTGGAACAAGGAAACAAATTTCTTCTCAAAAAATCAATTAACGTCTCACTTCACGGTCTTCACTGCCTTAGTGCCTTATCAGTCCACGTTTAGCCCTTTCGAATTTGTTCTTTCATTTCCCCACCTCCATTTTCTCTCTCCTAAATTTGAAATTTCCGCCATAGGATTCTATACCTTCCCCACCACAACTTTTTAAACCCAAACATCATAAAACCCCACTACAAAATCACTAAAATTTCACTTACAAGTACACAGTTTACGTTCATGGCTCTTGTTACATCATCCTCAAATGCAAAATTAAACCCATCTCCTCTTCCCTTTGCCCCTCTGAGAAAACTAGCAACTACATCAATACAATGCAATGCCAAAATACCCATCTCAAAACAGAGCATTTCAAAGCGCAAACCATCACGAATTCAAATACCCATTTCAAAATTTTGGGTTTTAGCCAATGCCCGCAATGAGAAAACAGGGGAAACCAGAGTCTCAGCTTCATTGGGAGAGGCAATTCCGGCACCGGGGCCGATATCGGAATTGAATTCACATAGAATTTGGCTATCTGATGTGGTGGTGAAGAAGGCAAGGAATGTGTTTGCGGGAAGGACATGGAAATCGTTAGACTTTGCAATGTTGGGCACGGTCGTGCTCATGCATGGGATAGCCCTGTTTGCGCCCTTTACCTTCAATTGGGGTGCATTTTGGGTGGCTGTTTCGCTCTATTTAGCGACTGGGTTGTTGGGTATTTGTCTCTCTTTTCACCGGAATTTGACTCACCGGAGTTTCATACTCCCGAAATGGCTCGAGTATTTCTTTGCCTATTGTGGGGTTTTAGCCCTTCAGGTTTGTGTGGTTGCTTCGCTCTTTTATTTTGTTAACTCTTGCGCTTTAGACGGGTGACTCTCATTTTTAAAGCGTCAACTTTTGGGGTGAATTTCTGGCAATAGAATAGTGACTCCCACATGTCCATAGGATAGACCAAGACTGTGTTTTATTGCTCTTGTTGATTACTACTACTCCCTCCGTCCCTCACTTTCCTTAACATTGCACTATTCACACAAGAATTAAGGAGGGTGTATTTGGACTATTTTGCCCTTGGTTGATAAACATTAAACTAATGGG
>BSSO01001141.1:0-25599 GCA_030267885.1 Mesembryanthemum crystallinum
TATATTAAGGTAAGTAGGGGACTTGATTTTGGGATTTTTGTTAAGGTAAGTGGGGGACGGAGGGAGTACTATATTAATGCATGTATCTTTGATGTATGTTAAATAAATTAGTGTTGCATTAAATATAAATGTGGGCCAAGCAATGACGTGGATGGGGAGTAGACATCCACGTGTCGTCACCACGCCAAATAGGCGTCTACATGTCATCCTCATACGTGTAGTACCCAATTTTATATATATACTATTTGATACCCTGTGCTTCGCACAGACTCATTGTATGTTGCACAACAAGAGATAATTTAAGTTTTTTTTTTTTTTAAGTATTATTACGTTTCTTCTGGTATCTATAGTCGTGCATTCTTTGAAACCAATAATTTTATTTGATTTTAAATTAATAAACAAATAATGAAAAATGATGATATCTAAGTATAATCATTTAACAAAGGAAATGAAAGGAAAAATCTGATGACTGAAAAACATATATTAATAAATCTCCAAATGTGTGAAGAATATAGAAAATCAATATTCAAACACATAACCCTTAGATTGCCTTGTAATAATATTATATAAATATATAAACGTATCTTATGTATTAAATCACTGGCATATTTATTTCACCGACCAATATGGATAATCTAGAACCTAAAACATGTAACTATTAGATTGTTTTAGAGTAACATTATATAAATGCATCTTAAATTTTAAACTAATGTCATATATAATTTTTTAAGTATTGATGTGGGAGATGAATAAATTTTTTAAGTAACATTATGCCAAGAATTCATCAAATAGTATATATAATTTAGTAGTTCGCATGGTTCGCATATAAGTTTAGTTCGCACTATAACTTGACACTATATATATATATATATATATATATATATATATATATATATATAATGATGATGATGATATGATACATAAATGAATTTGACTTTTAAATAATTGTCATATTTGATTAGGTGTAAGAAGTTATGAAAGATGAGTGGTCACACGTGATTCGCACTGCAAATGAATGTTCACATGATATCTATCACCAAAATACACTCAATTTTAGAGATATAGGACATATATATCTTGTTTTGAAAAATTTCTCAAATCCAATCCACTGATGTAAAAATTGCCATGTTTAGAATTCTGTAACAAAAATTATTGAACTTTGTAATTTGAAACAATATATTATGAATGTCATATTTAATCATTAATCAAAGTTTGCATTAATAGATGACATAATTATATTGTACGCTTATGTGACAGCTTACGTGACAAACTACGTGTCATTTACACATGATTTGGCTGCTTAATTAGCGTCCTACATGTCGGCCTCACACGAAAACGACCCAACTTTATATATATAATGATATGATATGATATGATATGCTTAAGGTTATTCAATACACTATGTGTGCTTAAGCTTGTTTGGAGTGCTTGAGTATTGAGCGAAACTAAGTGAGAATTGTATTACTCTTTTAGTGTCTGCAAGAAGGAACTTTTTTCCTCCTTGGGCATGGCTAAAAGGCACCTCCTAACGCACAGCCTCGCGTATTCTACGAATAAATTCGTGTAGGTGCTCTCCAGGAGGCTCGAACCCTTGACCTGGTGTATAAGCTAAAGCTTGTTTACCAGTGGGCCAACACCCCTTGGGTAGAATTGTATTACTTTAAGTATTGACTTCAAGTAATACAAATTTATGGTGTGGACGATTCAACCCCCACGTTAAACACTTATCTCGTTTGACTTTACTTTGTTATGGTTAGATTCGCTTCTAAACTTGACCGGATTCCTAACATGTAATATACACAAATGTGCACATGCCAAATACATTGATAAGTTATGGTCATACGAAACCCCTGTACTTTTTAGTTACAACAGAGTCACAGAAACAAAGTAGCCAATTTCTTGTGTAGCCTAGTTACATTAAAGTCACCTAACCCCTGTCTCTAAGTAATTTTTCACACGAGAATTATATTTTTCATGCCATTCAAGAATTAAAACTTGAATAAATCTTACCTAAACAAAAACACGGCACCCTATGTTGATGTTGAGAGGGAGAGGGTGATTAATGTGTTTCTAAACGATGATAATAATATCATTTAACACTCCGCATGATTCTCAGTGTTGGATAATGGTATGAAACATGAGTTGGATCTTAAACTTGGAAGATGAATTATTCGACAAATAATTGATGCATTTCGGAACATATGTCAAGAAACAAATCTTACTGATAGAGAAAAAAATTAGAAAAACTATATTGTTATGATATGTCTCGAATTTAAGTTTATCTCAAAAGTAGTCAAGAAGCTAGATGATAAAGCAAGATGCATGGTCGAGAGGTGGGGCAAAAAAGGGGCGTCGAATACCGTGCAGGACCGCTCAGGCGAGCAGCAGAGCCACCCGTCTGGACGGCTGGGCAGAACAACCCTGAAAAGGGGCGTCACAGGGTCCGCCCGCAAGGGCGGATCCTAGGCTAATGGCCGCCCATCCGGGTGGCAAGACACGGGCAGCGGAGACGGTTTTCGAGCGCTAGATTTTGCGAGGAGTTGTAAGAAAAGTATACTAAAGCTAGTATAATTCCTATGACGCCAAAGAGTCCTAAACCTAGTTAGTTTAAGTTAAGTTACCTATTTATATCATTAGCATAAGTTAATTCACATGTCAAGAATTCTCAATAGAAATTCTCTAAGGTTAGAGTGATTGAGTGTGTTGTTATTGGGTGCCCTAATTCCCAAGACTAAGTGCCTTGTGAGATTGTAAGTGAGACATCATCGTGCGAGGTTGTAGTCGCTTTATAAACCTGGAAAAATTTAACTCAACCTGAAAACCAACCTGAACCCAACCCAAAAAAAGGGGGTCATGAACACAATATCACTACCCGAAATTCGAAAATGACCGAACCGGAAATAACCCGAATATTTTGGGTCAAGACCCGACCCAACCCGACCCGACCTGTTGGGTCAAACCCCTTGCATTATTGTTTATTTTATTTTTTATATTTTGTATATCTTTATTTTTCTAAAGTTCCAAACCTTCATATCAAGTAAATATGGTCACTTACATAAGTAAGGAACAATTAAGGACGTTCGGTTTTTTAGAGAGAGAGGCTCTGCTTCTCTCTCTAAAACCTTGCCATTACTTGTTCTTCTACAGTCTTTCACCGACTCCACCGCCCACCACCGCTACACTTAGCCCACACCACCGCTTCACCCACAATTGATCAGCACTCGGCCATTATTTGCTTACCACCGTCTCCATCGCTCCACCATAGATCTACCTTGACCCAATACCGATCGGCCACACCACCGCACCACCCAGCTCCACATCATCGTTCCACCTCCGCTCCATGAACTGATTCGCCATCGCTCCACCCACCGCCTCACCGATCTGTTCCACTCGGCCGTCGTTCCTGCCACCGGCCCACCGTTTCGTTTACCTTAGTGAATTTCCGCCACTTCTATTGATTGTCCTTGGCTATTCGATTGGGTAGATCTCACCTCTAAGGGAAAGGTGAGATGTTTTAGCCCTTAAATTCCCTTTATTTGCGCTTGTCCTTGTTGGTTCGTGTGAAGATAATATTGATGAATGATACTGGATATGTCCTAATTTGTATTGTTTGGGTATCTCCTTGCTAGTACCCTCCTTCAATTGATTTTTTAAATCATCATCATCATCATCATCATCAATTGGTGGGTATATGCTAAGTACCAAGTTCCTAGATGTTGTATCGTGAAATCTTGTGATGTCGACTGAGGTTGGGTACCCGGAATAGTGTATTCGTTCGGACAACGTGCCACATCTCGCCGGCATGGTTCGCCTATCGACCGGGCCACCGCCTCCATCACCACCAGGAAGCACTGCAATCTTCCTTTCAAGCTGATTTCTTTATCTGCCACGTAGCCTTTGTCTTTTCCTGCATATATGCTTTGAGGTGTGGCTTTATAGCCACGTGTTTGTATACTTAGTATCTTTAATTTTTGTTTTTGTTGGTTTCGGTTCTAATCTTAAGGTGGTTAGTAGTTCATGGTTGGGGCCCTTGGATTGGGCTCCTTAGCCCTTACCCTTTTGGGGCTGCCCCGCTTCTTGGGGCTTTTAAAAATGGAATCGGTTGCCTGGCTGGGCTAATGGGCTCTTTCCGATCCTAGGGGTCCCTAATTTCTTTTCTTACCTTAATTTTAAAAAAAAAGTAAAATATGGTCACCTTTGTAATTTGATATCTATTTATTTCATTGTCTATCTAATATTTAGGTCATTGTGAATAGTTATACTCTTTAGTTTTGGTCGGTTGGCATAGTTTGTGCTACAAGACTTAAATGATTTGATTGAGATTAGAAATGATCAAAAGCGGGTTTGAGAAGGAAACGGGCCCGACTTGACATATTTTAGCCCATAAACAGGGCAATCAAGCAGGTTTGGGGCGGGATATGGGTACAGCCTTTATAAATTTATCGAAAATGTCTTCATGTTTGTTTATTTTGCGGGTCGAATAGACGGGCCTCATGGACTGACCCCTTCGCGATCACTCTAATCAAGATAGTATAAATTATTTTTATATTAGTAGGATTATCATTAATAAACATGAGCAAATAGAAAATTAAGGTCCATTAATTTTTATTTTTGGTATAAACGATAGAAAACTACCGTTGAAAGGGAGAGAAATAAAACACCCTCAACCCGTTGGGTCAACCCGTAACCGAACCCGACCCAAAAGAGACAGACCCGTTTTTGACCCAACCCACTAATGACTCGACCTGATAATGACCAGAGCCCAAAGTTACCCGACCCGAACCCAACCTAACCGACCTGTTTGCCAGGTATATCTCTTTATAGTGGATTCTACTCTTCTTTTTGCCCATGGTTTTTACCCATATTGAGGTTTTCCACGTAAATTTTGTGTTTTTCATTGTTTTGTCGTTATTTTAGTACTCGATATATCTCAGTTTAAATTCGTTTGATATATTCCATTAATCACCATCCCGAGATTAGGGGATTAAATTCCTAACAAATTGGTATCAGAGCCTAGTTTGGGTGATTGTCAGATTCAATATGCCGAACGTGAGATTTGATATCGAGAAGTTCAGTAGATCAGTTAATTTCAGTCTATGGAAACTCAAGATGCGAGCAATCTTGATATAGAGTGGCTGGGAGAAGCCGCTTTTCGGTAAGAGTAAGAAGTCAGCGTCGATGACGGATGAAGAATTCAATGAGATTGATCTCAAGGCATTAAGTACCATTTAGTTGTGCTTATCAAATGAAGTTTTAAGGGATGTGGCGAACGACACAACGGCGGCGGCTTTATGGTTAAAGTTGGAGTCTTTGTACATGACTAAGAGCGTGACAAAGCGTCTACTATCGAAGAGGAGACTCAAGGAACTTTGTCTTGATGAACCTAAACCAATCAAGCCCCATCTTGATGAATTTTTCTCGATTGTTATGGATCTGTAGAACATTAAGGTGAAGTTGGATGAGGAGAATTTGGCGACAACTTTGTTGTGTTCGTTACCCAAAGACTATAAGCACTTTCCGGAGATATTACACTACAGTCGTGAGGAGATTACTGTTGATGAAGTCAAGAATGCCTTGTTGTGAACTGATTGAAAATCAGTTGACCAAGAAGGAGGACGAATATCCCACAGATCAGGGTCTTGTTGGAAAGGTTGTAAGCGAGTCTAGTGGCGGTGCTCGAGGTAAGTCACTATAAAAGGATCTTGTATGTAACTATTGCAAGGTCAAAGGCAACATTAACAAGAATTGTTCCAGATTGCAAGATAAGCATCAACCACAACACGGTAATAATCAAGGTAATCGCCAAGGAGATGTCGCGCTTGTGTCTGATGAACATGAGTGTTTTAATTTCATATAGATGTTCTTATGGTTGTCGATGAAAGTGCTAGAGCCCAAGGTAAGTGGGTTTTAGATTCAGGGAGTTCTCACCATATTTGTGTCTCCAAAGATTCCTTTTCTACATATGATTCAGTTCAAGGTGGAGAAGTTAAGCTCGTTAACGGTGCTCATTGCAAGGTTACCGGGATTGGAGAGAAAATGGTGAAAATGGTCGACGGAAAGGTAAGGACTTTGTGTCAAGTAAGAGACGTTCTAGATTTAAGTTCAAACCTAATCTCGTTGGTTGCCCTATATGCTATGGGGTGCGGTGTCCTATTGGAGGTGGAGTTCTCTATGTCTTAAGAGGTACAAGAGTTGAGATGAAGGGGAGAAAAAAGGGGATGTTGTATGAGTTGGTTGGGTCAACTGTTAAGGGGATTGTTCATGGAGGTTCGCCAAAGTTTGGTGTCAAGAGGGTGTGGCGCAAGAAGGTGCGTCAACCAAATTAAGTTCTCAAGTTTGAGTTGTTTCCCTTTGGGGCGTAAGTGGAAGAAGAAGATTAGTGATAAAGTTTAAGGGATCACCGTGAATTCAATCAAGGTGGAGATTTGTTAGGATATTCTTGAATTTAAATTTATCTCAAAGGTAGTCAAGCGGCTAGATGATAAAGCAAAAGGCGTGGTCGAGAGGTGGGGAAAAAAGGGCGTCGAATACCATGCAGGACCACCCGGGCTGGCAGCAGAGCCACCCGTCCGGGCGGCTGAGCAGAACAGCCCAGAAAAGGGCGTCACAGGGTTCGCCCGCCCGGGCGAATCCTAGGCTAATGGCTGCAACAAAGACGGTTTTCGAGTGCCAGATTTTGCAAGGAGTTGTATGGAAAGTTTCCTAAAGCTTGTATGATTCCTATGACGGCCAAAGAGTCCTAAACCTAGTTAGTTTAGGTTAAGTATGTTGCCAATTTATATCATTAGCATAAGTTAATTCACATGTCAAGAATTCTCAATAGAGTTCTCCAAGGTTTAGAGTGATGGGTGTGTTGTTCTTCCGTACCCTAATTCCCAAGTCTAAGTGCCTTGTGAGATTGTAAGTGAGACATCATCGTGTGAGGTTGTAATCTCTTTATAGTGGATTCTACTCTTCTTCTGCCCGTGGTTTTTACCCACTTTGGGGTTTTCCACGTAAATTTTGTCTTTCATTATTTTGTCGTTATTTTAGTTCTCGATATATTTCAGTTTTAATTCGTTCGATATATTCCATTAATCACCATCTTAGGATTAGGGGATTAAATTCCTAATATATATTTTCCATTTCAATCAAGATTTATATGAATCTACGTAGAAAAGAAAAAATATAAGTAAAGAAAAGTCAAAAAGGGAAGAAGTTGTATACTCCCTCCGTCCCTTATTTATCTTGCGAAAATTGATATGGGGTGAGATTTAAGGAGTGATGTTTTGTACAATTTTTCCCTTGAAGGAGGAGAACCCGTGTGCTTATTATTTTATCATTTCTATTTATTTATTTTTTTTTTTTTGGAGAGAGAGTGATTGGAGAGAGAAAGAAAGATTGTTTATTGTATTGGTTTGTTAGTTGGGGGTATTAAAGGGAAGAGTTGGTGATTTGTGGGTTTTGAAAGATAAATANATAGGTTTCTGAAAGATAAATAAGGGACGAAGGGAATATTAAAGTTGGTAACAATACTCCCTCCATTCAAATTTTAAAATTACGCTTTCCGTTTTTGTACGTTCACAATTTAAGGTAACACTTCCAAATTGGCACAAATTTCCCTTGAAAGTTAAAATACCCTTAACTTTATATCTCTCATCAAGTCACTATCACCTTTACACCCAATAGTATAATAAGGGCAATGTGATGATTTCATTCTCTCCTTAAATATTGTGTCCAATAGTAAGTCACCTTCAATAATGAACGGAATGAGTATTATTTAACACTCCTTATGAATCACATTGATGCAAAGAAAGCAACATTTGGTATAGGTTACAGATATAATTTCCATAATTAGTGTTGAACATTGGACTAAGCAAACACCAAAAAAAAAAAAAAAAAAGAAAGAAAAATGTGTACATTCTTTGCATTTTGATGATGATTGCTATCATCTCATAAACACTCATTGCGAATCCCCCTATTGGATGATAATGAGCAGCAAGTGCGTGAAATATTTACATTACGCGTCTTTGTTGCATAATATTAGACAAAAAAATATTTTCTTAAAAAAGCACAAAAGTATGGTAAGAGAGTAACTTTATTTTTAAAACAAGGACGATTACATTATCATCCAAAATACTCAGTAAGAGCCTCACTGTTGGATAATAAGGAGCCACAACACTGCAAAATGTGTGCAGCAATATGTTGTTGAGTTGAACCTAACAAAACAAAAACACAAAAGAAAAAAAGGGGGGAAAAAGCATGAACTAGACTTTTGAATGATCTGCAGGACATGTGAAACAATTTGCTTCACTACAAATCACGCACAATGTTAGTCAACCAGAAGAAGAACCATTTTCAGAAGAACTAGTGTTCTCCTCCATCTCCGGCAGCGTCATCTTACGCATCTCCTCATTGGTCCCGCTCAGCATCTCGTCACCATTAGCATGATTGTTCTCATCACAAAGTGAAGAAGGCGGAATATAACGTCCCTCGAGGACATCGATCTTGGCCTGAATCCTTTTCATCTTGTCCTCAATGACCCAAAATAGGTCCCTCATGTTAGAATAAGGGACTTGTACAAGGGGCTTCCCCGCAAGGATCTCCACCATGAGGTTCTCGATCTCCATCTCCCGCTTGCTCCTTTGGAGCTTTTCAAGACGCTCCTCCGCCTTGATCACTTTCTGCTCCAGGAATTTCTGCTGATTGAATTGCCTTTTGGACTGGTCGAACTCGGGTTTCTGCATGAACTCAGAGAGTATCTGCCTTGCCTCGTCCTCAGTAGATGGACACACCATCGGGGCTCGGTCGTAGGGACCGTAAACAATCGTGCAAGCTTCGACCCCACACAGAACAGACAGTTCATGTGTCTTTTTCATCATGCTCTTCACTCTTTTCTTGTATGTCACTCTCCTTGTTAAATCATTTTCTATGTACTCTAGCTTCACTGCATTCCTCGCCATTTTGTTGAAAAACTCTACCAACGGGCACCCAAAATCAGAATGAAGTGTCTTGGTAGATGCCATGGTCATGGATATTTATAGGGCTATGGAAATTGGGTTTTTGAAATAATTTGTGTTGTTTTGGGCCAAGGGATTTTTTATGATTTTCTCAGTGATTGAATTTGGAAAAATATCCACTTTGATATTCATATATCAAGGTTGATTTTGTTATGATAGCAAGGGATTTCTATACTGCCTAAAATGTCCAGAGTATTTGGGAAAGTAATTAGCCACTCCAACACAAAGATTACTAGTGTGCACTGAATGTAGAGTTGGTTTGTGTAGTGTGTTAGAATAATCCAAACTTCTTACTAGACCTATATTGTTAGCACATTAAATTTAAATGTACAATATTTATAAAATATCGTTAACATATTAGTACTGAAAAAGTTAAAAAGTTTGAAATATAATTCAAGTTCAATAACAAAAATTTATTTTAGACTATTAAGGTTTTATTTTTCACCAAACAATGCAGTATATATCACAAGTACAAACTAGTTGATTTTATGTTTAATAGTCAATTATTGAATAGTTGTTCATGAAGCCCTAATTATTTAGTTCAAGTAGTGGCAAGGACTCTATAGCTTTCGACAAACAGTTAAGACTTGGGATTATTGCTTATCTCATTAAGCTCAAATCATACATCCGAGTTGAAATCTCATGCCCCTTCAACTTTCAACAACCGAGCATGAGACACCCGTCCTTCCTGAGTGAAATCCAATCTCGAACAGATCTTAATCCACAACCCTCTAGAGCCACCAACAAAACCAAATCCAATCTCGAACAGACCACCTAACCCCTCTAGGGTCACCAACACAACCACCTGCCTCACAGCAGCCTGGACTGTGAGAAAACACCTTTATGGCCATTGGTTTAAGATAACATGTTCAGAAGTTTCATAACTTAATGTTTTAAGTGAACCTCACTGATTTACAAATGTAGTTCCCATATAGCGCAATAGAGTCTCTGATACACAAACTGTACCTGAATTCTGGAGGCACAAGTCTAAGAAGAGAAACATCACATTTTGATTGCTAACAGAGATGGGGTTCCCCCATATGGACAAGTCACTATATATGCAGGCACACTTTTCTTCCATTTATGAACGCACATGATCATTGCCGTTGTCCTTAACGTTAGTTTCAAGCAATTCAAGTCTCCTGCGTGCAAACAGTTATTTCCAGTATTTACCACATGAAGGCCACACTAAAGACTTACAAAACTTTATTATAAGGCAACAAGAATATGAAGATGCACCATCAGTGAGCGATTCGATCTTCTCTTGCTTCGAGTACTTCTACTTCCTCATTTGATAGGATATCAACAATTGGTTCAAATACATCCCACTCTTTCCTCTTCCTGAAGTTCATGTCAATATGAGCGCAAATTTAGAGCTGAGCTTATGGGCATATTCAGGATGAAACAGTAAAAAGTGATTAAGGGATGGCAGATCCAGGGGGAAAAAAAGGGTTGACCATCATTAAAGGGGAAGTGAAAGGCAGTAATTGTCCAAATCATGTTTTCTCTTGCATGTTTTCCAAAACCACTAAAGGATTTTTTTTTTCGAAACTCAGTAAAGATATCCATTCTGACAATGAGATTATAGAATCATTGCATTGTATGAATAGCTCCAGACACAAGACTTATATCAAAGTAAAATGTAGCTACCAAGCAAATTTAGACATTCCCAAGAAATGCTATGGAAGTCTATCAGAGACATTAATTCATCAAGTAGATCAAGTTCAGAGTTGAAAGAGTTATAAACACAATTAGTAAGGAGAGTCAATAAGTGACAAGTCTCTACTGAAGGAATTATTTCATTTAGGTCAGCTTTATGTTATAAAGAACTCCTAACAATTAGCCAGGACTATGCTACCCCATCATCCCTATGAAGCAGACAAGGCAGAACACAAGAGCACAGAGACACAAGTGATACTAAGTCAACAAAAAGAAGAGAATAACCATACAGAATGAACCCTCAAGTTTCAGCATAAAACGATAAGAATATCAAGAGGGACCCAAAAAGAGATAAATATAATCAAATAATTCTTTATGCACACCTTTATATGAGTCAATCAAGACATAATATTCCAGTCATCACATATCATAAAGACGTGCCATTTCCAAGTTTCAAAACCTAATATTGATATAGCTCTAATCTACGCTATCCTAGTTACAAAGCAGTAACCTATTTCCAGCCCATGGTTAAACTTCCAGTGGTATTTGAAGCAAACTGTAGAATTCCAACAGAATCATATCGAAGCTGAGAATGCACTAGCACTAGCAATCCTGGTTGAGTGTTTTCAATATGGTGAAAGTAGAGGATGATTTATAACAGCCACTTATGTAGTTTGCTTAGGAATAAGGTAATATGGTCTCTTCATATTATTGGAGATGTAACAAGGCAAGCAACTGAAAAGGAACTGCACTTGGTCATCCTAAGTTAACTATTGTGTTTCTTAAGTAGGCCTCAAATTCTTCACAAGTACTCAGGTAGTACACGAATGTACCACAGTTCAATGTCGGAAAGCAAGATACTACATGGGCAAGCAGGCAAATGCTGGGTGGTAATGGATAATGAGAAGAAATGGAGTACAACGATTGAGTAAAACAAAACTACAAGCTTCTCATGTAATGCATAAAAAAGAAAAAAGCATCTTAACAAATAAAATATTACCGGATGACGCTTGATTTGCTGCCGAACAATTTCACCAAGTCAACAGCAGTAACACCAGCTTTACTGAAAGAAAAATTCAAGTCAGGTCAGAATTAGACGTCACCTTGCCTCATCAAATAAAAATAGCAAAGAATCTACCTCACAGGGATGTACTCAATTCCACGACGATTCTTTTTGTTTACTTTTATCTCCTTTGCCGAGGTCACATTTTGCACTGCAATCTACAAGCATAATAGAAGATGCACTAAGATTATGAGCTGCGTTAAATTAAAGTTCTTGCTTGAATATCAACAAGACTATTGGAAAGAAGCTCAATTAGAAATCTTAGAGAGGTTTTTGAAACAGTCACCTCGTAAAGTTGCTCCCTTATAGCAAAAGCAATGGCAGGCTGCAAAAGTTTTGGTAATGCGTATTAAGCCAAGAGAATATACAGAATAAAGCTCAAGGGAACATTAGCAACTGTGTGTGTGTGTGTGTGTGTGTGTGTGTGAGTGTGAGTGTGCGTGTGTGTGTGGCTCCAGGGAACATTAGCAACTGTGTGTGTGTGTGTGTGTGTGTGTGTGGCTCAAGGGAACATTCGCAACTATGTATGTCTGTGTGTGTAAGTTTGTGCGTGTGTGTGAGAGAGAGAGAGAGAGGAGGGAGGTTAAGGTATAAACAATCCTCAAAATATGAACTAAGAGCAAACAGAACCAGTTGATTAAGTTTATTACTCCCTCCGCACTAATGAAAGTTACGCACATGTAGACGTAAAACGGTCGTAAATCACAAAATTTGACCGGAAATCACTTTCCATGCTGGAGGGGGGGAAGGCGGCCAGGACGGAAAGCAGTTAAAGGGCGGTTTGTAACAGAAAAAATTATAAAGGGGATTTCCCACAAATAGTGATATTTATAGGGGGGGTTTCTGGCAATTTTTTCAATGAAACAAAGATGTGGCCAGTTACTTCCACAGTCTACTCCACATTAATGTCACCATACACCACTCCTTGAGCAAGAAAACCTTGAAGCTCACATAAATTTAAATAATACTTACTGCAACTTCAGGGTCTTCAATATCCATGTCTGCGCAAAAGGTTCTTGCAAACTCCTCCGGATCACTCTCCATGTTGTTCAAGTCCTAAAAGTTAATTCAACATAATTATGAAGTATAAGGCTGAACAGCTACATATTAATAAGGGGATCATCACCAACTAGTTTATGATATACAATCTTACCCACAAAAACTGGTCCTTAATAAGAGTATGATTAACTCGAAGATCTAACTGAAAAATAGCATAGATAAAGATAAATGTTAGCGAACAATTGCTCAATAATAACGTAAATGCATCAAAGATTACCAAAGCTACAACAAGAAAATGGAACCTTGATTGGAACAATCTTCTCACCGACATACATATCTTGGCCTTCATATGATCGAAATTCAGTCAACTGCGACTGCAATTATTAAATACCGGCAAAAAAAGAGAATATGAGGATTATGATTTATAACACAAATCACTAAATGCATTATTGCTACATGATTGACAATTTTGAGGCCATCAATAAGTTATGGGTTCAGTTGAGTTAAAACATAATGATACAAATTGAAATAGAAAAAGTACACCAGCCACATTGGTAAAAAAAAGAAACAGGATTGATTAGCAGATGCCAAAAATAGAAGTTTCTTTATAAATGGTATGTGAAAAGTGAGACGAAAAAGGAAATTCAGACACTCTTGACATGAAATTAATTTGAAGTTCAGATAGGGGGTGCAAAAGATGTCAACTACCTCTAAAGAAAACAAAAAGGCTTAATCCCAGCCTTCAAGTACTAGCATCAAGACTATGTGTGCCACAAGGACATTTATTTCAAGCTTTTGTTAGTAGTTAATCAGTAAGCTTTTGTTAGTACTTAGCATCAAAACTATGTGTGCTACCAGGGTCCGACATCTAGACTTGTACCCGTATCCGATATTTGTAATTAAGTCCGGGTAACATAGTTCACACGTGACACTCCGAAGATTTAATGACTTCATATGACAAATTAGTAGCCCCAAAAAACTCAAACAAGATTTATATCCAACAATAGTAATACAAATTCCACAATTATGCAAAGATGATGTGGAAGCAAGAAAATGAACCCAATAACCTAAAATCCTTGAGTAAATAAATAAGAATACTGACAAAAAAGGACACGGCAGAAAGTAACTTTGTCTTAAAAAAAAAAAAAAAGAAAAGAAAAAAGAAACACCAAAAGCAACATGCTATCAGTAAATCAACTCCACTACCTTTTATGGCGCCATTTATTCATCATTACTTGTCATTCAGATGCATAGATTTGGAGAACAACTAGAATAGAGTGGAAACCACGGTTACAAAATTCGCAGAACATTGGGGTACTACATATGACCAGCTAGCTAGTTTGGGGACATAAATCGTTTAGTATTCTAGTTGGTTAGTTCCTTTAAAGAAATGTTTTTCTTTTTTTTTCCTAAATAAACAAATATGAAGCATATAATAAAAATGTAAAGTAAGTTACTGGGTTCATTTTCTTGCAAGCTTTTGGCCTAATATGAAGCATATGCAACCTTTTCCCTTTACATTTTTCCTCTTTCGTTGATTTCTTCTCCTACATGGTAGTTAGGGCCGTCATGATCTCCAACGAACAAATCCTTCACTTCAATCTTCAAATCCTTAAGCCTAAGATCACTATCGGGTTCAACATCCCCCTTTGCATAAGGTATAATTTTATAGTCTTGAGAGAAGCGGGATATAAGATGGAGATTTGAATGGATAAAAACACCACTATGAATGTATATATAAGTACTCCAATCTGCAGAAGAGCTATTGAAGGATTGTGAAAACACATTAAATGCAACCTCCGCCAACTCAGAGGTCTCTGAACCTTAAGTGGACCACCAATCTATGGTACCCATGGTCAAATACATCAAATTGAGTAGATGCCAAAGCAAAATTCCCTTCTTCATGTGGTAAGCTGCAAATCGTTCTCCTCCTCCGAAAAATTCTAAGCAATCTCATGAAATGCCACATCATAACTCCGCTAAAAACTTCTTTATCCAAGTTCGGAGGTCTTCTTGGCACCCATAATGTCCTTCATTTCTCTAAGCATGTTGTCCTTTTTTCATATTTCCCTCCCATCAAAGGGCCACCACCATCATGAAATTTGATTACCCTCTTCGTCCAATATTCACCTTTCCATTTGCTTTTGGCACGGACTTTAAGAGTGAAAAAGTTTGGCAACAATTGCCCTTAGAATAGGGTCAAATGGTTCTAAAGTTTGGCACGGAGTTGAAGGATCAATTTTTGATCTTTGTGCATCCAAACGTTCGCTAAATTAAACAATGAAAAGATTATTTAGGGACATCTAATTATGAAATATGGAAAGATGAATGTGGGACGGAGCGAGTATTTCGTAGATAGGTTTCATTATAGTGATGATGTTTTCCGCCTCTCCGCAATGACTCTTCAATAGTCTCATAACTAAAATTCCAATTTTTCTTGACTTTTCATCTCCTATTTGTACCTGATTCTTCCCAAAAAAAAAAAACATATTGTACAATCTACAAGTCCTGTTTGGGATGGTTGTCATTGCCAGTTTTCAGTTTTCTAAAATAAGATATAGGTACTAGCGAATATGGTCTTTTGTTACCTTCAAAAGTTGTAATCACGATTGAGATGTAAACATGTTCAAAAGCTCCAATCACAATTGAGATGTAAACATTGCTAACAGATGTTGATGGTTTACAATTTACTTCACTCTTGTCTTCCCACGTCTATGTATTCCTCGTCCATTCACATTGATTTGCAGAATCTTTAAAATTAAAAAATTCATAGTATGCACCACACAATGATGACCAAAATACATGTTTGTGTATCTTCTCGATTTTCCTCCCAGTCACAAAACAGTTTGAAGCATTGACCGTCATTACTTGAACAGCATTTGTTTCCTAACTTGATTGATTGCTTTCACAAAACTTCGATCTGCAAATGCTGGAAAACAAAACCATGGATTTGCAAACACTGATAGCAACATTTCACAAGATCATACCAAAGATTTCATTACCAACTTTTCAATGCACCTATTGGCAAGAAGGCTGGAATCAAATAATGCCAAGTCTTTATGAACCACATCATATAATACAGCAAGTTAAAGGTAAGAGATGACGAAGCAGAGAAGACGGGTGTTTCAGATGCATTGGTAAAATTCCGTTATCACCAACAAAGCAAAAACTAAAGCCTACTCACCAAATTCAAAAAGTTTTGCTACAATGGAGAAAGATTTTGTTGATCAGAACATGTTCCGGCAAAGACTAGCCAAGGAGCAATGTTCATGTATGTATCTAATATTTATGGTGCTGAAAGTTCGATTTTGCACATCTCACAATTTTTCGTACAACCGATGATGTTAAGGCAACGAACGTTATTCAAGTAGTGACAGACAATGATTCAAACTGTGTCACGGCTGAGATGGAAATCGAGTACACAAACACATACTCTGTTCACCATGTGTGGTACCTATTGTGAGTTTAACTTTCAAAGATTTTGCAAATAAATGGTTGAGGAACACATATAGGTGTGGGAAGACGATAGTGAAAACGAGCTTTTCTAAAGCAGGCCTGGGCTCGAGACGAGGCGGGCCTAGCATGAAGTTTTGGCCCGTGGACCGAGCTGATGGGAAGGACCTTCATTCATTCACTAAAACTTCTTGTCTGTGTCCGCTTGTTTACGGCCAGACAAGTAGGGCTTAATGGATCATCACACCCATGAACAGCTATAGTGAGTAACCATCAACATGTATTATCAATGTTTAGATCTCAGTCGCGATTAGTTTTTTTGAATGTAGCAAAGACTAGATTTGTTAGTCACCACATCCTATTGAAGAGACTTATAAAGTATACAATTTTTTCCAATGATATTTTTTTTTTTAAAGAACTTGGTGCAAAAAGGAAAATTTAAGAAAAATTAGAAGTAGTTATTGAGACCATAAAGATGACTTTTACTGCGCAGAGGCAGAAAACATCATCACCATCATGAAACCAATTGAAATTAATTTGCTGATGGTGGTGACCCAAGATGGAAAACGTGCTTGGTGAAGTGACTGACATAATGGTGCACAACAGGTGATTCTCATCTAGAACCTGGATATACATATATCTATATATATATATAGATATATATATATAATTTTGCAGATGTGATAAAATGAACATATCCATACATTGTCTAGGGTTTGCATTAAACCTCCATTCTTACTGCACTCAATATTAGCCAATTCCGGCACCTAGGGGTAACAAGAAGACCTCCCAACTAGGATAAACGAAGTTGCTACCGAAGTTATAAGGACTTTTCACAAGATGGCTCAGAATTTTTTGGATGAGGAAAAATTAAGAGAGCAATTTGCCACTTTCCAAATTATAAAAAAAGAATGTTTGCTTCGGCAGCTACTCAAGTTGATGCAGAAACCATGTTCGCAAAAAATTTTGTAATTAGTTTTCCAGTGAAAAACATTTCCCTTCAAACGAAGGAAAATGATTTCCTTAAAGGAAGGAAGTCGGTTTTCCCACCGCGTCTCTGTGTCGACACCATGCATATCACGACACTTTGTTCCACAACGCTAATCTGAATGCTTCAAAAAAATCAAAAGCCATTGATGAAGAGAGAGAGTGGGAGAAGAAGAAAAGTAAGAAGAAGAGAGAGGATAGAATTTCAGCATTGGAATCGATGAAATTGGTAACAATGAGCAGCACCATTTGTTATTACTTTATTTTCAGTGGTAGGTTCCAATAGTCATTTGACTGCAGAGGCATTCTAATTCAATGAGGAGAAGAGTGCAACAGACAGCAATATCATGATCTGGTAGAAAAGTTTATCAAACAGCAAAAATTGATCTCAGAATTACTCCCTCCATTTTGCTAAAATCTTATCATGGCCAATTTGCATGTAGATTAATGAGTTTTTGTGGTGTGAAACTTCCACTTGTGCCCTTGGAGAGAGGGTGGATGAGGGTTGGTCAAATAAAGTAATGGGTGGAGGTAATTATGACATTTCAACAAAAGTACTTTACTATTTTAAGCCTTGACAAGATTTTAGAGAAACAACCAAAATGGACCATGACAAGATTTTAGCGAAATGGAGGGAGTACAATTTTCACGGAAAACATCTTCAACTGAAAATCATGTTCAATTGAAAATGTTTTCCGTCCAACCAAACGGAGCCTAAATGAAACGTCACCAAACTAATAATCTATACATATGCAGTACCCCAACAAATAGACTTCCCTACAATGAGAAAACTGCAAATTCGTACTATGTTGACGAACCAAATCGTCGAATTTAACAAGCCTTAGAGGGAGGTCAACTCTCAACCAACTACCCTTATGGATTATGATCCCTAGTTACCACCTTCTTAGTAGCTTCTAGCATCTTCTTTACAAATTTCACCATCTTCTTACCAGCTCCATAATTTTTAGATAAATGTAGTAATAGCAAGAAATCATAAGCAGAGCACATGATGTCTGCGTGACAATGAAATCAAAACAGCAAGACCCTATCCATTGGTACTTCAGACAAGGGGATTCTGGGAAAAATACTATGGGCAAAAACCGACAAAGAAGCCAGAAAAAGTATCTAATCCCAACCAAATCAGCCAGAACAAATTGATATCAGAACATCCGGTTATTCCAAATACACCAAAAGAGAGCAAACATGGCACATCTCCAGAAAGCCTTCCCTCCTTTCTCGCCCCAAAACCTATGAATCTAAACTGGAAAATCTTGTAACAAATCAGCAGGACAACCCAATATTCACCAAAACTACCAAAAAGTCGCTGCCGCACATGCCAAGCAAAAGGTTCCGAAAATGATGTTCATTGGTCTCTAAAGTCCTATAACCCATCACACAAACATCTGGTAATAGCAGCTTGTATGGTTTACTACTTTGCCTCATATGCTAACTCTAATAAAGACTATAGGCAAAAGGAAAGCATGCATCTTATGCGGAACTTTGGCACCCAAATGAGATAGCTAAGGGAAAGGATGAATCAACAAGATTAGTTATCAAATGCTGGAAGAAAGACTAATTATAGGACAACCTAAAGAATTAGTTTAATTATAGGACATTCTGGACAAGGCCAAATCTTCTACATTAAGCGCTTTGTGATATTCAATTGGCCTTTTGAATTGTAGATGCTTACTTTCGGGATGCTAGGGATATACCGGATTTTGGAATTAATTTGAATAATTGAGGACTTTGGTCTATGCATTGATCAATTTTTTAAGAGTAAGACAATTATTTGAGTAGCTACAGCCTATAGCTGCCTTGCATTCCATGCCTAGAAGTACAAAGTACATTCGAGCACATGTTATACAAAATTTTTGCAAAATCCAAAAGAGGAGCCGTGCACATTACATTACTCCTAGTCTGTACCATCATTGAAGAGAGCACCTAATGCACCTGAAGACCTGATCCCTCAGAAACTTCCAACATTACTACAACACCCGACTCACAAACCAACACAAGCTTTTCCAGCGAGTTTTATCCTCACTCACTGCTCCCTGAGAAATATCCAAAAATATCACCAATCATAATTACTTCTCCAAGCTGAGCACGTTAGTTATTGTGTTTCTTAGATTTGGGCTTCCTGAGTGGAAAGGAGCACCATGTTGGTATGGGTAGTACCATCAAAACCCTTTAATCTAGTTTTATCCATAAATTCTTGGGATATTACTGTTAAGTTGAAACCACAATATATGCAGAACACTACAGATTTCCACACAATAAATTCCTTCCCTCATATGTCCTAAAAACAAAGAACTTTCGAAAAAGGGCATCTAATTACCAAGAGTAACCCCCTCATCAACATATATCTTAAAACCATTGTTTGGAATGCTCCAACAAAAGTACAATAGAGAAAAATGTATTTGTTTATCTCCGAGATAGAGAAGCTAAAGGCATAAATATTGGGAGTGTTGGTGTTTAACCAGTGAAGTACAGTAGTCCAGATAAAGGCTTCACTCTAAAAAGTTTTTGCCTTTCTAGATGAAATTGTTAAGGCTAAGGAATTGAGGATAAAGCGATCAGGTGCTTGCGGGTGTGAAAAGACTTGCAAGAAAACAACCCTGTGCTATGAACAAGCCAAAACTTCCTCTAGTAATCAAGAGAAGAAGAAAACTGACTCAGATTCTCAGAGGGGAATGAGCTTGTATATTTCTCTCCTGTCAACTTGTCTCAATCGTTCAATAACATTGACCTTATCAAGAAAGAATACATATGAAACGAGGAGCTCCAGTGAGGCAAGACATACTATAAAAATGAGGCACAAAACGTGAAAAAGATGTTTCTAACCTTAAAGCCTTTTATATATATTCTTAACAATAAGGTCTTCTATGAGGATTTCCCACTCGAATGAGCACCTAAATAAGAGTCCACTCAAGACACTGATGAAGCTAAACCATCCACTTATTAGACTCTAAGTAATGCCCCCAACCCTCACAAAACCTTCCAAAGGTTTGAAGGATGCTCATGATACTATTGAGATAATAACATTTTTTTTCCTCAGATTAGGAAAAGGTATTAGAAATATAACAGAGAGTATCATTGTTGGGGATTATTATTGAGTGATTCATTATCCAATGATTTGCAAATTGCGTAAGAGAAACAAGAATAGCCAAGTCAGAAGCTTCAAGATACAAAGCAAGCACCAAGGAAGTGTACTAAGAACATCCATCACAATAGTATAAAAGAAAAGGGGGAAAGTGTACTTAGAACATCCATCACAATAGTATAAAAGAAAAGGGCGAAAGGGTCCCCCTATGTCACCCCAATAAAAAACGCAAACTAGGTCCCTAAGTGGGCCATGAACATAGATCAGAAAAATTGCACCAGATTAACTACTAATAAGTGCCAACTAACCCTAGTACAAGCTTTGCCATCTCTTTTCTCCATCTCCTAAGATGAATGACCAGCTCATCAGCTATAAGAGCCACATTAAGAATTGTCTCCCTTTAATAAAGTTCTTTGAGTATGAGAAACGGCATGACCTAAGACCAAGGTAAACTTGGTGAAGGGACCTTACTGGTAATCATGTCGACACTAGAGATAAGACTAATGACCCTAAATTCTCTACTTTGAGGAACTATCTTTTAAGAGACAAGAACGATGAAGGTAAAAATAATAATCACTATTACAGAGAAACTGATTAATGAAACTGTTCAGAAACCCTAAACAAAACACCCTTGAGGAGCCGTTTGGCCTAGTTTCTACCATCTTTAGTTTCTCCTTCACAAATCTCTCTTCTCCCCCCTCCCCCCTTCTTCACTCCCTTCTCCTCCAAGAGCTTCTAAGAAACTAGAATGGCCTGGAAATTGAAGCTCCATTTTAGAGTTTTCTATTTGTAGCCCCATTTTGGTTTCTCGAAACTCGTAAGGAGAATAAAAGTTAATAAGGTAGGAGAAAGAATGAAAGATTTGTGAAGGAGAAACTCATAATACTAGAAACTAGGCCAAATAATACTCTCTGGACAAGTATGAAAAGAAGCCAAGGTAAAACCAACGGTCCTTGTTCCCTCTCCAAATCAAAAGTAACCCTTTTCACATGATCCTCCTCAATATATTCATCTAACTCCACATTTAACCTTTATCACAGGTTTCACAGAATACTCCTATGTGAAAAGATTTCTAAAATTCTTAGTGATCTCTGCTAGTCACCTCCTGATCAGAAAGCAGATCCACAGAATCAGACTCAACAATAAAAATAACAATAACGATAACAATAACAATAACAATAATAATAATAATAATTCTTCAGTGTCACATGAGAGATTGTTACAACGTGAAAGAAAGAAACAAAATGTTTGGGTGAAAAAGTAGGCTAGTGGGCTGGAGGAATAGCTGAGGAGCAAAGAAGAGGAGAGGACTGAATCACTAATGTAGAGACCATAAGTACAATCCATATGATAGAGAAATTTCGCTTTGGTCAGATAAAATGTGCATGTTAGTGATTCCTGCACTTACTTGAATAGACTGAGCAATCTGAGTCACGAATCCTGGTGGGAGCTTCAAGTCCTTCACAGTCCTTTTTGCAAACACTACAACTTCTGAATCAGGATCTGTAACATCAATGGTTAGAGAGGAACAAAGAAATGGAGATGAACACTATTTGCAATATTATATGCTTTCGCTGAAGAAAAAATCATCATATGAACAGTAAACGCAACTATACGTGCAAAATTATGGCACCAACAGAACAATTGATGCAAGCATAAATAATGTTGCAAAGTCAATGATATATTTTTTTATTTCATTTTTTCATAAGGAAAAATTTTTACTAATAAAAAGAGAAGCAAAGATACCAGCAAAGAGGACAAGGAATCCTCTAGAGAAAATCTAAAAACAAAAAACTCCAATTACAAAACACCCCAAATGTGTCAGTGAGGCGTAAACCCTTCAAGGCCCCTGCAAACTTGGCCCTAAGCGATGCAAAATACACCACCCTAATCCATACAAAATCAAGGGGCTTAAAGACCCCACAGAATACCGTGAGTTACGCTCCAACTACAGGTACCACAGAATTGCAAAGAAGGCACATCGCCACAACACGTTTTACTCCTTACCCCCTCCAAACCTAGTACATCTAGTCTGCAATGTTGATTAATAGGAGGGCAAACAAAACATTCGCCCCTAACTCCAACAAGTCTTGCCCAAATAGCTCCTACAAAATCACAAAACATATGCACACCCAACTCACTTTCCCTATAGAAAAGCACACTAACTTCCAGGGAAATGGCCCAACCAGGTCTCCTCTGCTCCGCTACAACATGTCATTAGTATGTGCCTTACCTAGTGCCAAGGTCCAAACAAAACACGCACCTCAAGAGGAACTTTAGACTTCCAGATAAAGTTTGTAAGTGGAACCAGAGGATAATGTGTAGGAAGACCGCAAAGGGATCTCCAACCCAAACCCTGGAGTCATCAGCAGCGCCAAGATGAATGGTGTAAGGAACATCAAGCAAGAAAGTGAGTTTCTCCATTTCACACAACATGAAGCGAACAAAATCACGCCCACCCCTCCCCTTTCCCGCCAACATGAAAGACATAATAGAGACTTCAATAAAGGAACCAAAGATCGTCTTTTATCAACATGTCGATAGAAAAATAAAACATAACCATGTGCTATAATTAACAACGCCCCATAATCTCAAGAAAATTCCTACCAAGCCTGCATTCACAGCTCACACAAAAGAAGCTGAATATAGATCAATTTGAAACCAAAGATGAAGTATTCGAATTGACCTAATGGAACTGCTGAGCTTCCTTCTTTTCATCTTCTTCATCCAAATACAGCAATCATCAACACTTCTCAAAACCCATTGAGCCCGAACAAGAACTAAAAGAGATAACATCTCATAGATATTCTTTGTAGTGTCATAAACCATCAATGTTCTATGACTTTGTTTACAAGAATTACTCGTGCCTGCCACTGAAGTTGCACCCCTTCAGTTGGCAAAAGAAATCACCTTATCACCAGAATTAGACTTCTCATATATGGATTATTAGTTCTTTGGTCAGTAAAGCATCTTACATGTGGTATTTGATCTCTAACTTCAACCAAAATACCAGCTTGGTTCTAGTACCAAATCTCAAACTGTCATGCACTCAACCTTTCGATACTCAAAGGCGTCCAAATTGTTAGCAGCTCAACAGTTGATTCTAATGTGGAACTCTGATGATGCGCATATACTTAAGTAAGATTCAGCCGAAATAAAGTACAAGAGCGCTAGCCTTATTTAAAATACCAACCCTGACATCTTCACTTCAGCATCATAAACAAATGCATTCATATCATCCTCTACAAAGAAGCATGTAATGAAGAAAAAGGAATTCGACTAACATCTTAAGTTTGAGTTGGGGCTACTCCCTTTCTCCAGAAGAAAAAGTACTTCTAACTGGTTTTGACATATCATATGCCTGTTTGAAAATGCTATGGAGAGGAACTCCCCCGCCCCATTGTATGGCAGACAGACAGAGTACTCTTTACAGAAGTCCTTAACCAATTCAGCCACAAATTTTGCACAAGATGTCACCTGTATGGCGAATGTTATACGAGTTCAATCAAAGTACAAGTGACAATATATACGCCTCCAAAGAAATCCCATGCCTAAACTATGTTGTATGATGGGAAGAACAGTAGTACTTTGAAGTGAAGTGTTGTAGTACAATATCAAGAACCTTCAAACACCACCCATCACCAAACCAAGCTGTTCAAACACGAAACATAAAATACCCAACAACCAGATTTTTTTGATTACTTCTCCCCTAAAGTGACTGTTCTAGTATATTTTTCAAGCATGTTATGAACAGCAACTAATGATTAAACAACATAATGGGTCAAAGAACAAAGAAAAACCTGAAGGGTTCCAAGTAAACGCGTCTTTGTATCTCTGACTATCAATTTCTATGTCCAGCCGAATCGGAACGAGATTATCTGCAGTTGGCCTGTCATCAAAACATCAGTTTCTTCTACTGATTAAGCCCAAAGAAAATTCAAAACACAAATTATAGGGAAAAAAAAAAGGGATGTAAAATTAATGCAAATTTGAGAGAAAAATGGGAATTACATTCTGAATTTGACAGGGTTTCTGAATGCCGCTGCAAATTGAGGCTTCATTCTTTGCTTCCTTTGTTCTTTGCTCTGCAAATTAACGCACCAGTAAATTTAAAAAATTTCCAAATTCCCAAGAAAATTTCGTTCTCAGTTTTCCAGATTTTACAAAGAGACAGACAAAAAACAATTCTTTTGATGTTTTCGAATTTTCGATGACAAATTTGAGAAGTGTTTTGCATAATTTTGCATGCCCTCACCTTCAACACACACCACCATCAACTGAATTCGCAGCAGTAGGTTGCAGGAGAAGCACTGCTGACGGAAGACGCTACCGTTGAAATCGCCCACCTTCGGTAATTAAAGGCCCTCAAACAATTTTTAACATGAATTTTAACCCAAATCCAAAATATTGATGATCAAACCCTAATTAAAAACTCCGATGGTATCAAAGTATTCCAGTTATATTGTACAACCAGGGTATGGTGAGCACCGTACCCCCGCACTATCAATAACCCAATAAGACTAATATCGGGCAACTATAAGGAAGGCCCATTGGGCCTTTTATTTTGTTGACCTATGGTAACTGAGCAGCTATGTCAATATGTTTTTTCTTTTTCTTTTTTTTTTTCGGAAATTTCCTGAGATATCCCTGTACTTTGATGAAATGTTTACAGTACTCAAAGTTTTGGAAATGTGTCTGGGGTACCCCTGAACTTTCAACAAAGTGATCAGTGTATCCACTAAGTCATAACTATAATACCCTTGCAATGTATTTTTTTGTGTAATGGCTATGTTTGACTTTTATATTTCTCTCATTTATTAATATACATAAAATATATAAAAAAAAAGTATGTAAATTTATACCCCAACTCTATTATTTTTTTTCAAAAATTAAATTTCAAAAAATAAATAAAAATAAACAAATAAATAAATAAAATTTAGAAAAATTATTTTAAAAAAATAAAAAAAAATTTCCTAAAATTTATTTTAAAAATTCACATTTTCTTAAAGTTTTCTAATTTTTAACTTATTGTATAGATTTTAATTAAAACACAAAATTTAAATTTTTAAAATATTATTTTTAATTTTTCTTTATTCAAAAATTAAAAATTTATTTTTATTTTCTTTTAAAAAAAATTATTTTTAATTTTAAAATTTAATTTAATTTTTTGTGATTTTTTGTTGTTTCTATTTTTTGATTTTTTTATTATATAATATTATAAAATAGAGAAAGAAATCAAAAGTCAAACATAGTTATTACACAAAAAATGTATTGCAAGGGCATTATAGTCATTTTGTGGCTTAGTGGGTACGCTGATCACTTTGTTGAAAGTTCAGGGG
>BSSO01001142.1:0-25592 GCA_030267885.1 Mesembryanthemum crystallinum
TTTATAGGGTACTGTACAATAAGCTAGCTAACTATGTGAAAGCTTAACAGACTAACAGAATCAGATTAACATCTAACAAACTGGATTAACATCTAACAAACAGTAACAACCGCAATGACACCTCATCACTCAACAGCTATTAAGAACCACAGGTTGTCATTTGACTCCAGGATACAAGCAGAGAGTACTAGTGGATCCCCTGATTCAACTCTCTGCTTTAGCGGTGCCTCCTGTTCAAATGCCAGGTTTCGAGCCTGCTACTCGACTATTTTCAAGGTATTCCATTAAGACATCATCGTCTTGCCTAGACATGTACAACACAATGACTTTTTACTTGCAGCTAATTTCTTTTGATTCCCAATTAAGTACCATAATTTTTGGCTTCCTCATTCCAATATTAGCATATGGATATAGCGCATAGCAAGAAATCTTGCATGCGCACTATACTCAAACTCACGTGGTGTTTGCAATTGTTTGGATGTACTACAATGCAATGAGCATTATATAATTATATACATGTTCCTAGTTGTTCATAAGACATGTTGATGTAAGTGTTATTTCGATTGTAATATCAATACATTAAGTTTCGTATTGATCGATGATTTCAATGGCTAAATTTGATCAATAGATTACATTAACTTACCAAAACGATTATGCTCTTCTTATATTACCTATCTTTCTCCCTTCTTTTCCACCTCAATGCAGTAGTACTCGTATGAGTTAGTCATAATAGAGTAAATTGATCTGAAGGGGGCCAGTAGCTACAGCAAATACAAATTCATTGGCAATATTATTGATGGTGTGAAAAGAATAGCAGGGCCGTAATAATTGAGTGAGTTACGTTGACGTTGGAGTATATTAATGGTGCAGCTTAGATTCGATGATGAAATATTATGTAGTCTGTTAGCAGCTGATGATGAGTAGTACAGAGAAATTAAGAAAGAAACGCCTGAATGAATCATGCATGAATTCAAGATGTATGTTGTGGGATCACTAATTACTACAGTAATCACTACAGTATTAGTTGACCGACCTCAGATGAGAAAGAGGCATGTGCGAGTGTGAGTGTGATCGACTGTGATCGACTGTGACTGTGATCGACTGTGAGAGCACATGCATGGATCTCCAATCCTATTCCTGGATATTGATCCGATCAATACTACTCTACTGGAGTATTAATAATGCGTTCTATTCTATCACATCCCATGTTCTAATTAAAGTAACACAATATGCTAATTACCGATTCTTGCTCACTTTGACTTGCTACCTGTTTCCTTTTTCCAGATTTGTGATTAGATTTTCATTTGGTTAAAGACTAAAGACTTTTAATTACAGTATATAATATTAATTATGATGAATATAATTATTTGCTTTGATCCATCTGAATGCATTATTGTAGTCTCGGGACTCCAATCAATTCATATATACTACAGTTGGTGTTTATTTCCGGTACTGGGTCAGGTAAAAACCTTGAAATTTTTGACATCTCTATTGCGTAGAGAAAATTATATGCATTCATTTCAACTGAAAGTACCTTAATTGAATTACTGAATTGAATTGAATTAAAAATAAAGGGAATGGACGGTGAATAAATAGTAATATGTGAGAAAAAATAAATTACTACTAAACTATAAACTGAATTGACCTAATTTAAATTGAAATTGAATTGATTAAGGTAAAATGAATATATATACCCTTATATGAATCTGAAGTACTCTGGATCAGCCCAAGTTCAGGGTCCCCGCATATGGCCCAGAATATAGTTATATTACTCCACTTTGATTTTCTTCTCCGATCCTAAATAACAAGTAGTATTCGTTAGTTGATACAAATGTATATATATATGTATGTTTAATGAAATGTTATGAAGAGTTAAAAAAAAAAAAAAAAAAAAAAAAAGGGTTACCCTCTCATGGATATATCATGGTTAGAGAGTGTTAGAATGGTAAATGTAATCAAGCACAAATATGAGTAATTCAATTAATTAGTGGCAGTATTAAAAATGAGTTTGGGAATCGGGATTGGAATATATTTGCAAAATATGCATAGGGCTTGAGACCTAGAAGGAAGGGCGTGGCACATTGCATGATGGCCGCTGAACATACATTAACTGCAATATGTAGTAGGAGTAGTAGTTTTTATTGTAGTGATCAGTACTTAAATTAAACAAAGAGGGCTTTAATTTGCTGATAAATGCTGATCCACATCATAGTTAATTATAGACTAGTAGTACGTAGTATTAATTAAAACTCTACAGTATCTAATAATAAGTGATTAAGTGAGTACAGTATAATTGAAACTACATACTCTACTTAATTTAATTAATTGAAACAAGTAAGCGACTTCTTAGCCTACAATTACGGGTCAAACTATAACTCAAGCCTTACTTGTTTATTTTTTTCAATATTAAGCAATCTAGTTTTTAATAGTTTATTTAATTCTTCCAAAATTTCATAATCCATGCATATGTGGTACTCAGTCGCATAGCTATAGCTTTATGGCTTCCAAAAGAAACAAAAATGGAAAAAAAGAAAACGGATATATATGCCATCGAGATGGAGTAGTAGTTAGTAGGTGATGGGGTTTACAGAAATAGAAAGATACTGTACTATAGTGTGATTGAGTGTGAAATTGGGTTTTAGGTTGGCTTCAATTCACTTTCTCACCTACTACTGGGAATGGGATAGCGGCATTGAAATTGAAGAGTTACGCGCGCACGCTACTTAATACTTATCCCCCTCATGATCCCTCAGCTTGTTAGCCATAATTTCTACCTTGATCATCATCTCATCCTCTCTTGTGCATGCATAACCTTTACGCTTATTTTGCTTGTACTCGTATTCTAGTATTTGATACTCGTATATACCAATAATTTACCTGCGCGAGTAATTTGCAATCATCTATGATCATCAATAACCTAACACTGTACGTATCTCCTCATTATTATATTATGTTATGTATGGCATATAAATATTTCTTCATATGTACTCCTCGCGATAGCATTAACCCATACGTGTTAAGAAATAAGAAGAGAAGAATAGCAACACAAAATATTATATAAGGCGGCCTGATATATCAGGCGAATGTACTGGCAATCTATAAAATGGTACTGATAATAAACTAAATATCTGTACTGACAATCAAAAACCAGTATCACTTTTTTTTTTTTTTACCTAGTACCCCTCCAGTACTGTTTTTCGCTTACACAGTACTATTTTTTATTAGCCCAGTACTCACCTGATATATCAGGCGGCCTGATATATCAGGCGGCCTGATAAGAGAACGATTATTGGAATAGCAAAGTGGAAATGAAAAATTGAAAAGGCACTGAAAGGGATCGGAGAGAATGAAAGGAAAGTATACATACAGAACAAACTCTATGTTGTTGATAATTAAAAAAACATGATCATCATATATGTTCCACACTGGCTTATATGACATGGTGATATTTAACACAAGATCGAGATAATCTATGTATTGAAAGGCATCCATAAAAGTCCATATAAAATATAACTTGAGAATTTATTTTCAACTTATTTATCCTTGGCTTATATGATAAATCCATGGTGATAGATTCTCGATCGGCCGTTAGTTAGAATTTAGGAACTTAGAAGTTAGAACATATGACAATCCCACACAGATATAGAATTGTCCTCATCTTTGGTGAGAGTTGGATGTTTATTTTTATGGTGTATTTTATTATTAATTTTTTTTTATAAAACATATACAAAAGTTGATAAAAACGACTCAAATTCTCAAGCTTATGGTTAACTAGAGAATGATACAATTATTTTTAAATAAATGATTAGAGAATAATAATCCTAATTATTAGAGCAATTCTTGAATTCTGAAGTAATAGATAGCGAGTTGAATTCAATATAATGTTAGTTAATTGAAATAGAAATAAAAAAAATGGGTGATGGAAGAATTTGACAAGTCAAGAGTGGGGGAAAGTGGTGAAAGGATCACACGTGGGGGAAGCATGGAAAAGAGCTGGAAATCCCGGTTTTGTTTCCCTTTCCCTTTACAAATTCCTCATATATACACTAACTGTGTAAGTGTTCCCACGAAGTCACTTGTTGGGTTTTAATTTTTGATTTGATGGAATTAGTTTGACCTACTTTTTAATTAATACTACTAGTATTTATTTATTTTTGGGCAGCACATCTAGCTCTTAAATCTTAACTTTGTCTTAAGCCGACCCTTGCCAGTTTAATTAAGCACTACTCTTCCTATCTTTCTTTTTTTTGTTTTTTTTTTTTTTTTTTCTTTCTTCTTCTTCTTCATCATCATCATCATCTTCTCTGTATTGTCATCTTCTTCTCTGTATTGTCTCTCTATAGATCGATCGATCTATCTATCTCCAGGTGAGCCGGGCTTGCACCTTGCTTGTCGTCGAAACTTGTAGAGGCAGGCCAACCTACTTGCTAATAAACAGCTTATGAATGTCCAGAGAAAGGTACGTAGATACTATATATATATATTCATTCCATCGATTTACTCTCACCACCTCATGAATATAATGTTTAGATTGCTAATAATATAGTCAACGATGTTATATGCTGCATATGGATGGACCAGGACCACATTATATAGACTAGTATAGATATCAATCACATACTCTATAATCATCTTTTCCGATCCGATCCCGGAGCTGTACTGTTGATTATTGTTAATAATTAAGACCGCCGTTTCCAATTGATTTCTCTCTTTAGTTGTCAATATCCATGGATAGCAGATGATGGTTAATTATTATAAAGTAGCAGATCATCAAATGAATTACTCCTAATTTGTTGTATGATGATGATGATGATGATGATAATCGATGCAGGGAAAGATTAATATACGATGATGATGATGAAGAAGATGAAGTAGGGAAAAGGATAAAAAGAGAGATCGATGTGACAACGGTGGCATTACTATACAATCAGCAGCAACAGCAGAAGATGGGAAGGAGACACATGTTGGGACCTCCAACCGGAGTTCATACGGGTACGGGTACAGCAGTAGCAGCAACAGCAGCAGGTTCAAGCTTGAACAGCATAACTCCTTGCGCCGCTTGCAAGCTCCTTAGAAGGCGTTGTGCAGAGGAATGCCCTTTCTCTCCCTATTTCTCCCCTCATGAACCCCAAAAGTTTGCCGCTGTTCACAAAGTCTTTGGCGCTAGCAATGTCTCCAAGATGCTCATGGTACCATTTACATATATATAATGCCTAATATACTCGATCTTAAGTATTATTATTCCAAGTATTATCAATCTGTCCCTTGATTTATTTTGGCTTAATTATGGAGTATTAATTAGTTACCTATGTATATATGAACGGCGACATACAGGAAGTGGGAGAAAGTCAAAGGGCGGATGCTGCCAATAGTCTAGTATACGAAGCGAATGTGAGACTGAGAGATCCAATATATGGGTGCATGGGCGCGATTTCAGCACTACAGCAACAAGTTCAGACATTGCAAGCCGAGGTGAATGTAGTTAGGGCTGAGATTTTGAAGTACAAATACAGGGAGGCAGCTAATAACCTCATTTCAGCTGCTGCTACTCATCCTGCTATCTCTTTGCCTACTGCTACTGTTGGTGCTGCTGCTGCTGTAGTTGCCACTTTACCCCAACCACAAATACAATTGTCTCATCCTCAACCTCAATCTCAATCTCAGCAGCAGACTGGTCCACCACCGCCTCCAGCAACACCGCCTCACTCTGCCTGCAGCAGCTTGTATACACCGCGACCAGCACTGTCTCCTAATTCTGCCACCACTGCCACCGGGTTTACTTCTATTTCTACTGATCATAGCGTTGCTTACTTTGACTGATGTATCATTCACTACTATTTCACCATTTTCCCACCACTATAGTATAGTACTACACAGTTTACAGTTTAGACACTTTTATTTCCTCATTTCTACTTTTGGTTTTCATTGATCATACCCTTTTACTTAATTACAACTATATATCTTGATTTTTCAAGTAGGTACTAAGTTCATCAGATTCCTAATTAATGAATAAGATCATTAGTTTAAGTACCTGCTAGCTAGCAGCTAGAACAGCTTAGCTAGATGCGCTTGCATATGCTGCTGGCTCATAGTAAAATACTAAAATTCATTATTATGATTAAAATTTTTGATAGGAATATATATACTTGATCACTTTTTCCAACAAGCTAACCTGTTTTAGTTACTCCAAATTACTTACATAATCGTGTTTATTTTATATATATTTGGGTGCATGTAGCTCACTTGAGCGAGCAGTAACCTTGCTTCTTGCTACTATATATATATACTACTCATCTCACCTACTTTGATTTGTCATCTCTCTTCCTTAAATGCAATGTTTCTAAATTGATCTCGATCTATTACCTACATAGAGCTCCCTTTTCTCTTTCATTAGCGCGGAAATACCAAAAAGGTAAATATACATCGTTTGTTATTACATTCCCCATCTTTTTCTTGTATGTCTAGCTAGTTTGGCAGTTTTCTATAAGCTGCAAGGCAACTTCTTTCTTTCCTTAAATTTGTCGAAAATGGAAGTAGTCGCTCTAAGACTGGACATAACTTTGAGGCATAACCCGGCCCCCATAACACACTTCACACCCACACATTACAACTTGCACGTACTTTTAATAAATTGCTATATTATGCCAGATTTATCCAGTATTTCACTACCAGTATTTTTAATAACGAAATAGATATTTGATAATTGGGGAGGGATATATGGATAGAGAGCATGCTTAAAAAATCTTATAGTTGCTTGGTTAAATTTGCATCATGGCCATCTTCTTCTTCTTCTTCTTCTTCTTCTTCTTCTTCTTCTTCTTCTTGTTTCCCCACTATTTTCTGCTGGTTGTTTAAAGTAGAGGCTAAATATAGAGCCCTTATATTACAACTAACAGTAGTCAAATATTTTGGCACAAGATGTATGAGCAACCTATGCATCTTCCATAGCTTCAGTCCACTGAAATATTCATGTGAAATTTAATTAGTATGTAGAGGATGATAAAGTAAGATGGGCCTTCAATTATAAATGATATAACAACCATATAGTACAAAATAAGCCTAAAATTTTGATTGCATAGTTTTATTTATCACTCCTAAATTCACCAATTAAGGTGAAGTAGTGGTGGCCCGTGGTAGTGTAACTTATGAATGAGATCAAAATCTTTTACCAGTAGATCGAGCACAAACTAATTAAATTAAAGGGAGACTAGCTGAGCTATATACAGTGTGAATAGCCCGTGCCTGATATATCTCTTACTTAATTAGCTTGTTGATTTTTTATTTTATTTTAGATGGTAAGGGGGACTGCTCGATAAATTAAAGGCCCAAAAGCTAATGGCCGGATATTTGGGGGGAAGGGTAAAGGGTTAAGGAAATCCTAAATGTCAAACCCTGGTGGTGAGGGAACATCATTAAAGTATTTACCACTATGACCAATCTATGTTGGCTTAATTAGCTTGTTGATAGTTATTGGTTGTATATAGCATATGTAGTACTAGTATATAGTTCAGCGGTCAAAGAAAAGGCCAGCAAATGAAAACTTTGACAATGGCAAATTAGTTTCCTTGGCGTGCAGAGCTTACTTTGAGTAGATGGACGGTGTAACTTAAAATAAAATAAATAAACAAAGGTATACTCATATTGGGAGTACTCCTATAATCTATAGTAGTATATCATTGCAAAATTACGTTACCATTTGTATATTTATACATGGGGAACTGTAGGTTTCTACATGGATCCACGTATAAATCCAATCTGCAAGTTAATTAAAATACATGCAATATGTATGTATAGTATTAATATATATTCACAATATGCATCATGTTGTGGTACCACGCACCCTGCCCCTTGTTTGTAAACTATACGTCGATCCGGATATCTTAAGGCATGCATATTGGTAGTCTTGGATTTTGTGGATGTTGAGAGTTTTACTCCTAAGCCATTAAATGGCTGGTTTTTATTTTAAATTTATAACAAGTCTTAACCTCACGCAACTCCACTTAAGATTTTCATGTAGTCCTACATTAGAATTATTTAATCATTTGAANAAAAAAAAAAAAAAAGCTTAAATTGTCAATTTTACTGTTGAGCCCCACATGAAATTGCAAAGTTTGAAGAGCTATTGATAGTCAAAACCATTATTATGGTGTAAAGTATGAGAAGTGTTAAGTTGGGTCTTAGCGTAAAGCCGGATCTAACGTGTCTTATAGTCTTAGGAGTATCAACCATTATGGATGCCCAAGAATAGAGAATTAGACATGCGTGCAAGAATTGGTGTCACATCGTGGTTCCTTGAATCCGTTGTCACATTTATTTGATTATACCATCAAATAAAATTCACACTATATATCCTCATTTGCTCCAGATTTTGGCCTGGTATTCAAAACAATCAGTTAGTTCAAAATGAAGTTTATGCGTGTTGACGTTAATTTATGTTTTTCAGTGCTACAATCAACCAATTTTAAATACATATTTGCGTTTAATTGGATTTACGGAAATTTTGTTTACCAAGGTAATCGGACTTTTAGGCCCAACACGTTAGGTGTTGGGGGTGGTCAAAAGGTCTTTAAACCGCAAATATCATCCTTCAATTAGAAATGAAGAGAAATGAGACTCGAATCTCCAACCTCAAGGTTGGAGGTGTGAGAGCTTACAAATTAAGCTCCCCCACTTTTGCTTAGAAGCTCTATTTGAATGGTTTACATACTAAGCATAGGCTTCAATAAAGTCATGTTTTCATTCCTAGGAATATGCTTGTTGCAATTTTCATTATGAAGATAAATTACATCTCTATATCCAATACCCAATCCTTTTACAGGTTTGGGATCAAATTCAAGTCTTTTTTTGGGAAAAACTCACCGTTAGAATTGCCTTCAAATTTGACCTTTATTGAAAGCCTCAGTGGATTTAATTCTTTTTGTTATGACGTGGTGGATGTTTTGGTTTACCCTCTAAATAACCAAGTTTTTTTTTTAATTAATTTGAGTATTAACCCATCCCAAATAGCAACAATTGATTTGAATGGCAGTCGATAGTAGATGGACAATTTGAGTGGGTTGGAGGAGGCTTACATTCTTCAAGAAAGCCAACGAATCAAGCATATGGCAAAATATTAAATGGACTATTCCAAAACATAGTTATGTTAAATTAAATTTTGATGATTTTAAATTGCAGAATGTGAACACGGCGACTGGATCGGGCGGGAATTCCAGCTTTGGTGCTCAATCTTGTGAGTCTCCCTCTATTATGATGGTTGAAGCTGTTGGATCAAGAAAATAAAGGTGATCTTGACTCAGAGAACATAACCCATACTTATTAGTTCCCCTAATTTCACCCCTAATAGTAGAATGAAAGTACTATATATAGCTTTTACAGTGAATCATAGTGATTGACGGGATCTAATAATCTAGTTGAGACCGGAAAAGAGTAAGAGTACGTTTCTCACATTCTTTTTTAATACTATTATTGTTGAGAATTTAAGAATGGAGTACGACGTATATATATGAATTGATCAATTAGGCTTCCTACAGTTCCGTCTGATTTCACCGTGAGAGGCGTAATATCCCCCATCTTGATCATAGCAGTGGCGAAGTCAGATCTGAAGAATCCGGGATGACTGCTGTATGCTTGGACAATAGAATCAGTGGATCCGCCACTAGATAGCTGTTGATCCGAATGAAGGAGACCCCTCTTGTTCATCATCACATTGTAATAGCTTAGTACGTAGTATTTGTTGTCAAATATTGTAGGAGTAGTACTCGATAGTCGAGAGGGGACAGATTGTTGTCCCCTTTTCCACTTGTGCTCGATCGGACACATCTCTTGCCTTGTTTTTGCATACCAACCATATCCTTAGCGGACAAACCATGAGATTCAAACCGAGAAATGAGACTACTAAGGCTAGATGAAGGGGGTGGGATCCCATTATTGTTGGCAGCAGCCCGGCTAGCTATCTTCCAATCTCGACGTCCTAGCTTCACATTCCAACTCGGGCCCCCAAGCTGCAAAAACATAATCATCACCAACCTTAATCCAATTAGCCAGCTAACTTACTGCACAAGGCAGTATATCTATACTTAAAAGAAAGCAGCATTATATTCATCAGCTAATTAATTTCGAGAATTAGTAATTACTATAATAATTAGTACAAGTATTTGGAGTACTTGAGTAGTACTTCACTTGAAAAAGTAATTTCTGTTTGATGTTTAAAACTTACCAAAGTGACAGAATCACGGGCAGTTATGGCTAGGATATCGGCACATGATACAACCCCAGGGCATACCTCTTCCACCTTGGACTTGATTGCATCTATCACATTGAATCCCCTGGCTGAGTTGAGATTTGGAGCCGCTGTTTTCTCCCCTTTATTTGAAAGAGGAAGTGTCGTCTAGATAGAAGTATCGACCCATCGCATCCCTGTTGCAAATATTTTAACCATTAACCAAAGTTATAAATTTGTAACTTTTGATCAGAAAAATCTCTGCGAAATAATTTTTTATGAAATAGGTATGTCATCAATGGAAAGATCACCAAACTTTGCAGAAAGGCATCTTCTCCTTAATGAGCTCTTTTCAGTTGAAATTTATGTCTTTATAGTCTGAAATTATCTACCTAGGTACCATTCTGGATGTATATAGAAAGATACCCAGCTAGACCTTATACTTGTATATGCCACATGCATAGCATATGCATGATTGGAACCATGCATTTATAAGCAGATGGATAAAGAGATGATCAATTTTTATTGTTTGGTGAGAAATAAAAGAAGTGTCATTACATTGACAAAACAATCATGGAAGAAAAGGCGAAGAAGAGAGGTGCCCATGCGGCGTTCCTCAAACACAGCAGATTGAACAGATCTGACGGTGCCAAACAGGTTTGGACAAGACCTTGAATAGAAATCCGGGGATAGTTGAGCAAAGCAGCTGCCCATAAGGAGGGCGAGAAAAGATAAGGCAACAACTATTATCAAAGGAAAGGGTGATGAATAATATGAAGAAGCCATTTTTAATTTGTTTAGACCAGGCCAGGAAATTAGCTAATTGAGAATCTAGTTTTGCTATGGAGAAAAGCAAAGACAAGTATATATGGTGACAAGATATGAGAGCAGATAAGGAGTCCAGGTTGCATTGTGCGTTTATATACTATCAGCATCAAAGAGGGATTACCTAATCAATTTAGGTTTTTGATACTGAAATTTCCATCCCATAACGTATATGTAATCAAAGTTGGCAGACACAGTTAATGATTAATCAAACCCTATGATGAGCTACAAAGCAACTTTTTGCTGGTTACATGAATTGAACAGATACTATACCAATGCCTTTTCACAAAACATACTAATTGAGCATCCACCAATTTGTCAAACATAATGGGGTCCGTCAAGAGTATATTTGATGCTGAGGCTGCTAATAAGCCTGCAGTAATTTGGTGACAAAACAGATCATTGAGTACATCAATTTGACCGTGCCAAATACCTAATCATTTCTGTTTTTTTGTTTTTTCTTTTTTTTTTTTTCACAATAATTTAACAAATTTGACCGGCCTCTTGCATGCTGACGTTTAAAAATTGAAACAGAGTTCAAGCATGCAGTGAAAAGAAACATTTTTGCAGCAGACAAGAAGGAATAGCAGAGCAATTCTTGAATGTTGGTTGTTTCAAAAAAAAAAAAAAAAACACGTGAGATTATAGGTAAGTAATACTCGTAGTAGTAGTATATGGGGCCGGCTAGGACATAGTGGAGTGGAGGCTGGTGCTTTAGTAATGGAGTACTCTACTTGTTTAAATTACCTGTAGCTCAGCTCAGTAGCTGTACTCATACATACTGCTTGCAGGCTGAAGGTTAGGGATTCAATTGGATAGGCCCAATTGCAATGGGCCAAGGCCCATTCTGGATGAGAGTTGCAGATCAGTTCAGTGTGTAAATGGATACTCCATAATATAATATAGTTGCAAACATATAAACCTTATTCAATTCAAATCAATTCAATTGAATTAGGAGTAATTAATAAGATGTCGATGATACGACAGGGTCCGGTGAGCGCGACACCACCAGCAGCATCGCCGTCGGCAAAGCCATCTACGGGTGCGGGTGCGGGTGCGGATCTAGAAGCCTCTCTAATTGAATTGGTCCATCATCATAACCTCTCATCCGTCGCTCTTCGACACCAAACTGGTTTTGTCTTCGTTCTTCGTTCTTCTTTCTTCTTTCTTCTTTCTTCAATTCTCAACAATTCCTAATTCTCTTGCGATTAGATTCAAGCAACCTGCTGCTGCTTGTAGTTGTAGTTGTTGTTGTTGTTGTTGTTGTTGCTATTTCAATTAATTAAGAGTATTCCTATTAATTTTGACAGAGAAAGCTAAGAAGGAAGCGATGAGGACGGCCATGCGAGTATCGGAGCTTGTCGTTGAAGCAGTGAATGGAGGGGTTCAAGATTCGTTTGTGAATCAGAAGCGCATCGAACATGAAATTCGATCTCTTTCCACCACCGTCTCTCGTTTTCAGAAACAAACCCATCACTGGTTGGCCGCTTCTCGCTCTCTTAATACTGCCCTCAAGGTCTCTACATTTCTCTCTCTTTCTCTTTCTCTTTCTCTTTTGCTTTGCTGCAATTAATGTTGAGTTTTCTTTAATTCTAAAGTATGTCTAAAGTATGTTGTTGGTATGTCTAAGTTTCTTAAGCTTTTTAGAAAGGAAACTGGGCTGGGCTAACATCATAGACCTGTGTGCTTTGTTGCGAAGACTTTTGCTAATTGCTCATTCTGCTTTTATTGCTGGTTTTGGACGTAGGAAATTGGCGACTTTGAGAATTGGATGAAGGTCATGGAATATGACTGTAAAAGCATCACTACTGCAATCCGCAACATTCATCAAGCATGAACCAATGCAGAAGACATTGATCGATTCTTTCTGTAATTACATTGGTTTTTCCCATACTTCATTTTTCTTATTCGGAATGATATGATATGCTTTATACAACATCTAGGATGTATTAAGTGATCCACATGTATCCCCGCTTTAGGATTTGCAGCTGTTAGCTTAGGAGTAACTGTTTCATCTTACTATTTCGCCTGTGGAAATTCGATAAATGCATTGCATTGTGGTGAAACCAGATAGTTTTCAGAAAGAATGATTAGTTGTTGGACCTTTTCTTTCTCTGCTTTGTCCAATCCCCTCCCCCACAGAGAACAAGCTTAGAAGTATTTATGAGGATCTATCTCATCAGCTGCAATTGAACAAGAGATGCAGCACTGTATTAGTAAGACAAAGTCCAGTGCTAATTGTATTTTAGACACTAGTTCTAATTCATGGACCAAATGCGAATCTGGAATGGAGATGGACCATATCCCCAAACCACACTTGCAAATCAAACTTTTTCAAAAAAGTTCCCCAACTTATATTCTAGTTACCTGTATGGTAAATGGTAATGTTTATTGCCATCCTTCAAAAATAGAAACAGCTACCTTTATGTGAACTCTCGCATGTTTTTCACAACACTTCTAAGGAAACAACTAGCTATGAGGCTGAAGAACAAAGGGACTTGAACAATACTTGTTTAAAATCTAGCCTCCATTACATCCAGTATTACATTTATTTGCAGCCATTAACTGCAGAAGCGAACAGAAAGCAGAAAGGACAGGTCTTTTAATACTGCCAACTTGATACTTAATTATATAGAGTTTCCCCCTAGTTGTATTATACCATGGACCAAGAAAAGAGAGACTAATTAATTAAGGGATAGGAAGCCCTTAACATTAGTTGGTTTTCCAGCAACTGGTTCTGATTTGTCCGTTTGTTCCAGTGAGGGGACTCAGGTTGCCCATTTTCACCATAGCACGCACAAAATCTGCAAAGAACAAGTCAGGGTTGTTGCTGTAGGATGTGACCTGAGAATCAGTGGATCCACCATTAAAGAGCTGCTGATCAGAGTGCATCACACCCTTGTTGTTCACCAGATCTTTGAAATACCAGTTGTCAAAGAATACAGGTGTCTTAGCATCAAGTGGCGAAAGATTATCGTCACCTCCATTGCTTGGGCAGTTAGATTTCAGGGAGGTCACGAGTGATGCATCGATGTTGCTCTCATTGTAGACTCGGTTGCGAATTACTACACATCTCACTTGCCCAATGGTATGTGCTCCTGCATCAGAAATCATTTTTGTTACACTAGGCTATTTCTCTAGGGTGTCCCTACGCAATCAAAAATTCTCTCCCTGTCTTTCTTTACATCGAATAAAGTATCCATATTCCATACACTTGTATAAAGCTTTTATAAATTTGAGTAAAGCAATAGGCTCCTGTTCATTTGTTACTAGCAGATAAATTACTTTACTATCACTGGAGACTTTTCATGTTGTATTCTACTTTTTAGAGATAACTTGATGTTTACTTTTTTGTAGATTTGGCTTTGTATTCACCTGCTAGAGCCACCATTTCCTTGGGGGTGAGGCCTTTGTTTGAGAACGAGGATACAAGGCCACTAAGGTCCATAGTTGGAGAGGGGATGTCAGAATTTGCGGTACTTAAACTTGCTGTGGTTGAGTCCCGCCTTCCCAGTTGCACTTCCCATGTTGGACCACCCAACTGCATGAAACAAAGTCCACTTTGCTTATAATTGTCCTTGTCAAAAACACTGGATAAATACAGTTTCTGTAATGACTACAGAGTTTTCTTTCATTAAGTTGGATTAAACGAGAAAAGAAACAATGGTTTTGCTGGGGCAACTATGGAAGTCAAGATCAATCGAATTGGGCAAGCGAGGACAATTAAAGCAGCTGTATCTATGTAATATGTTATGTGTGAAGTTAAACTTACTAAAACCACGGAATCCCTTGCAGCTATAGCTAGAATATCAGCGCATGAAACAACGCCAGGACAAACATTCTCAACTTGAGATTTAATATTGTCAATGACATCAAATCCCCTCAGTGATCCTGCATTGGCAGCTGCAGTTTGCTCCCCTGTGAAGCTTGAGGTGTCGTTTAGGAGAACAGATGCATCACATCCCTGTTACAAGCAAAGCATCAAGTCAAGTCAGCTATCAAGATCAGATAATTTATAATGAGTGAGAGAGAGAGAGAGAGAGAGAGAGAGAGAGAGAGAGAGAGAGAGAGAGAGGACTTGCATTAACAAAGCAATCATGGAAGTGGAGACGGAGCAAGGATGCCCCCATGCGGTGCTCTGCAGCAACTGCTCTATGAACTGCTGCTCTGATTGTTGAGAATGCTCTAGGGCATGTCCTTGCATAGTAATTGGTTGACAACTTGCCAGAGGCTGTCCCTACAACTACAAGAAACAAACCCAGCCAGAGTCTTAGTTTCTGGTTAGAACAACGAGTATCTATGACCATCTTGTAGGCTTGCATAAAACCAGACAGACAAACAAGCTGTTTGAGGCCTGTGAACATCCTCTTTGGTATCAGACGCTCTATTTCCTTCCCTCTACTTAAATAGGAGTAAGACCTTCTTTCTTTTGGCCTCATTAGACTCGAGCTTCTTGGTCAATTAGCAAAATTCAATGTAGCAAACATCATCAGAGAAGAAAAGGGAAAAAAATATTGATTGTAGAATCCGCTTTCAAGACGCATCTTCTCTCATGCAGTAAAAATGAAAGTTAACTCACATCAAACATAAAGTTATCCGGTAATACATAAAACGATAAAGATCCTTTTCTCTTTTAAGAGTTGCATGCTAACTAATCCATTAAGGCTTGTGGTTTGACATTATGGTTGCAATAATGATTGCTTTAATAGTCTAAATCTAGTGGCATTGCGTAATAAGAGTATGACCAACAAGGTGGGATAAAATTGCGAGTGTGAACAATGTTGATAATGGGAGAATCTGGTTAAATTAGTCAACTGCTACAAAGGTCATAATTCTGAGCGTCGTTTTGCAGATCCCCCCAACTTCAGAACCTTCCCTGTCCCCTGTCCAAGTAGGCCTAACTTTTCACTATTAAGGGCGGGTAAACAACGTACTTGAAGTGAGGCCAATTGAACCTGCCTTGTTTCAGCTGCAACAAGCAGCAAATGCAGAGCTCCTTCAGTCGGGGAAGCATCGTTTGAGATTTCAGAAACCAGATCAAAAGACCCAAAACTCTTGCTTGGATTGTAAGCTAATAGCTTAACATATGATTTCAGAAATATTTAACAGAAACATATCAGGCATACATGTTTGCAACAGACACAAGATGTCTGACCATTAATTAGGAGTAGTAATAAAAGACAAAAAGAAAACTACTAATTTAGCCTGGGGGAGGTTTGATCCATCATCCGCAAAACTATTTACCACTCAAAGAATAAAAGGATGTACCAAAATGCTCTTCCACCTCCTACCCCTACAACTGGAAGGCGAAAGCCATGAGAGACAAACTGATGTATCTCTGTTTGAATCCTTTGCTATATGCTAAGAAAAATAAACAAAGCAAAAACCAACTAGCTTGTTCATATATGGCCTATGTAAGTATTCCTTTGAAACACATTCCTGAACTAAACTACAATGCAAAAATCCCTCCTCTAAAATACAAATTCTTCTGTTTCTGCACCAGCACCTGGTACTCTTTCCGTCTCTCTCAGAGCTGCTGCTGTTGAATCACTTATTCCCAGCAGATACTGTAGACGCGACAATTTCTCAGGCTCTGCGTCACCTTTCATGTATATGTCAAAAAGATCGGCAAGTTCCTCAGGCACTTCCCATGTTAAAGGCTCTGCAGTTACAGCCTTGTCACAGGCCAGTAAATCATTAAGCGTGGAAACCTGTGAAATTGAGAACCAAATAAGCAAAGTCAAATTTTAAGTTTCCAGTACAGTAACAAGGATAGAAACAGGAAATGTCATCAGATGCATACCACTCCTGCACGGTTTCTCTGCCTCAGTAATGCCACTGCTTGAACTAATGAGTTGGCTAATCTGCTTCGAGCAAGTTCATGGACAACTCCTTTGGCTTTCTCAGCATTGATATTCAAGTCTTCTGGGATTTTTTGATAGACTTCCTCCTCATCAAAATCTCCAGTACCAGAGGAAAGTACCTCATCCACAGTCTTCTTGAAGAGATTTTCTCGTAAGCCCTCTGATATCATGTTGTCAATATTAACATTTGCTTCCTTGAGTTCTCTAATCTGCTTTATACTAAGCCTTCCCTGGCCAATTGCTGTTTCAATGGCAGCAGCCATCTTCGAATTTACAATGCTTTCCCTCACCTTTTGAGCATACTCTGGAGGCAACCCAACTTGCTTCTGCACCTCATCTAGCTGATCCATCCTAGCTTTTGTCAATTGTCCGTCAGCCAAAATGACCTCCGCTTGCTGTCTAAACGCTTGCTCAGCTAGGCTTCTGTGAACCTCCACGATCTCCTTACGGGACAGACCTAGAATTCCACCAAGCTGATTTAGATAGAGATATTCAGTATTGTCCTTTTTTGTGGTGATTTGTGCACCAAATGGAATTCTCGTGACTTCTCCAGTTATGCAGAATAACAAGTATGTCTTGTACAGGTCAGCCCTCTCCCTCTCCAGGAGATCATCTTTAACAGTAATCTCTGTCTGCCCAGGCTTCCCTATTTTGGCCTCAAGTTCCTTAGTAGGTCTAGCTTTCCGAAGTGTCTGCAGTGACTCCCACTCTTCCTCATCTTCTGCCTGCTTTTCTTCCTCTTTAACAGGTTCCTCTATTGTAGTATCAGTTGATTCCCCCTTAATATCTGCAACTAGTTCAGTGACAACCAAAGCATTAAATGCTATCATCTTCTTTAGAATTTTTGCAGATTCAGTGCGACTCCCAGCTGCCCTTGCCTGTTTAATGTAGTTTATGAATATCCTCCGGACCTACATGAAGCAAAGAGGTTATGACTGATGCATTGAGTATTGTGATCTCTTGGGAAAGCAGCTAGCAGAACTTGGTCAATATGGGACACAAAACATCCTCTGTTTCTTCAATAAAGTGGCATGAAAAACTTAACATTGGTGAAGCATAAATGCACAATGTACAAAGCTTCGTCTTTGCACCATTAAATCCATGATTAGCAACACCACCATCCATAGAGGGGGGGGGGGGGGGGAAACAAAACAAAACAAAAAAAAATGTTTGCGTGGTAACATGTCTGTGGAGAACCAAACATGTTCAGCAATACAGCCTCAGCTACGAGCTGTAGAAGGACTACAGTAAAACCAACCAAGTACATTTCAGAACAACAATCAAAGTCCCACCATGTCCACTATTTGACAGGAGTTTTATAGGCTTGTGAACATAAGGACTATAAAAATAAATAAAAATAACATAAATTGCAGGGAAATCGGATGCTTACCGCCTTACTAGCAATTGACATTGCTGCTTCTCTAGTCAAGCGCAAGCCATGTGCTGCTTTCCTCACTGATGCCTTTACATCTGCATCATATCCATCGACACCTGAAGCAATTGCATCTTTCACAACCTGAAATGACATGGAGATGATGTTAGTCAGCATCACCATTACTTTTCAGCTATACAAATAAAAGCAAACAGCATACATGGTCTGCAAGACACTCACACAAAAGCAGAGAAAAGAACGGATTCAAATCTCAGTTGATAAAAGTTCACAAGCTTACGAACTAAAACTGATGCAATAGTAACAATTGGCTTGTGGCATCAGACAGGTAAGCAAGAAGTGGTAGAGATTGACTTAACTAAATTTCCCAGCACACAACGGGCAGCTAAGGATGCAATGAAGGGAACGGATGGGGTTGAAGGTTGGGCGACAGAAGAAGATTTTTAATAAACAATATGGCTTGTGCAAATTCAAATCTATCATTCAATTGAAGCAACTCTCAGACTCTTCAGGCTTTCCACAGTATTCATCTAAGTAGTGCAGATTTAATCAAAGAACTTCACTAACAAGAGTCAAGAAATTGAACAATAGCAAAGTTTCATATTGTAGCTCGGGCTAAGATGATTTAGCATAACAAGTTCACATGAGACGAGGAAAGAGGGAAATAAGCTTCTGATAGTTGACACCTTTTCAAACAGACTGCCGCATATATCAGCATGAGCTGCTTCAACAGTTTTTTGTGGAACACACAGCATGATTCGTAAACGTAACAACGCTTTGACATCCTCCTCACTCAACTCTCCATCATCTAAGCACTGTTGAAGCTTCTGTCGATATATTTCTACAAGAAGAGACAAATTTGAAACAAACAATAAGTGGGTAAATGAGCTGTATGCAAAGAGAAATCCCAACAGTATGTACAAAAACCCATTATAAAAGGTGCAAAATTAGCATTCATGTTCTGCCGTGAAATGACACTCGATGCAATACTGCTTAGAAAAAATAATCAGCTTGTTAGAATTTGAAGCTTCCACTCAAAAGCAAGTTAGGACCCAAATTTCTGCAACAAGACAACTTGGCTAAATAACAAAACGTTCAAGATTGTGTTATTTCTAGCATAAATCTTGACATGGAAAAAGGGTTGAGAACTTAGAAAGAACCTAAAGGCCACTCAGCATTCTTTCCTGCACTATGATAATAGCAAAACAGAAAACAAAAACCAAATCCGATCAACCAAGTAATTGGGGCACTACCTTCATGGATCTCACTGGCTTTCTGTGGGTCAAACCGCAATTGATCACATAAATTCTGAAGGAAAGCTGCTTTGCTATCTGCTGCTTCCAGATCACCACTAGAAACAGCCTGTGATAGCAGCTTGCGGTACACCTTTGAGGTAACATCCATTGCAATAGCTTCTGCTTCGCGATTTCCAAGGCCAAATATGTTCTTCAACTGGTTCAATGCAGCAAGCTACAAAAGAGGGCTGGTAAGTGGATAGCCAAAATGACATACGATAAGGAACTCGAGTACAAAAGAATAAAGATGGCAATGTGGCTATGCTTAACTAAAATAAGTTTTCACCCCTAGCATTGCACGGTCTAATTTATTATTCAAATTTGTAAGTACCCAAAAGCATTCCTATATAATCACATAACGAACTTTCTACAGTTCTTAAATATTTTAGGTAGTACCCTGATACTTCGATTAGGATAATATCTTCAGATAAGACCTATCGAGTCTCATAGTAGCCTAGCAGGTATGCTTTATTCAAGACTCCTACCATCTCAAATCAAACACAATTCTATAAGGTTTGTGATATTGATAAATATGTAGGGGTTTTAAACACTTAGTCTTTAAATCTTGCAAGTGAAATGACACCCAAAAAAAAAATGTATTGAAATAATACATATGGTAATAATTATGGGAAATTCTACATGGAGCTTCTGATGTTTTGGACAATTCCACCACAAAGTTTTCTAAATCTACACGGTGCTTACAAAAGCCACACAATCCCAACTATTACCATAGATTTTTTGTCAAGGATGTGTGTACTTTTATAAAGACTATTATGTCTTATTATTTCCTTCCCTCCATTTCTCTTCCGTAATTTGTCAGTTTCCCTACGTAACTCACCCCGATTTTCTTTATATACCCCTTTCCCTACGGGTTCAAGTTTAGACATTTGCATAGTCCAAGTCTAGCCTAAAAAAAAAAAAAAAAGAACTTGGATTTTTGATTTAAAATGCAATCCGAATTAATTTGGGAGTCAGGTCTTTTAGTCCAAATTTTCTTTCATTATAAAATTTCTAGTAAAGAACATTTACATGTGGTTTCCAACAAAGAATCCTACGTCCTAAGTCCAAACTAATAGTATGCTACTCCCTCAGGTTATATACAAGTGTCGTTTTAGCAAACTTTCTTTGCTTTTAATCTAGCATTTCAATGCAGACTTTTAACGAATTTTCCTAGTTTAATCCTGAGGGAGTAGCTCAACTAGTAAGAGCTCTGAGATCTACTCCAGAGATCCCTAGGTAGAGTCCACTTAGGGCCACTGGAGGTTTCCTCGCCGTTAACCCATGGGATTAGTTGAGCAAAACTCGGACACCTATATTATTATTAAAAAAAAAAAGAAAACAAAAAAAAAGAAAGAAAACTAATTTTTTTATTTTATCCCTAAATTAAATACACTTGGCACTATCTCATCTTTTTCCAATTATACCTTTAATAAGGGTAGTCTAATCATTTTATTTTTTTCTAATTAGTGTGCACAAACCTAGAACGACACTTATTCAAAACCGGAGGGAGTATATCCATAAAATATTGTCGGGATTTCTATTTTGGGAATTGTCAAGTTTCTAAAATGGGCAAAAATTCTCAATAATGATTGTGTGAAAGATAGTGGAAGGCAATACAGTAATACCTTCCTTAAACTTTACAATCCTGACAAAAGGAAGTATAAAATAATGTTATTGAGGGGAAAGAAAAAAAAAATGGACACTTGGCATATATGAAGGATTGCAAGTAGCAATGCTTCCGGTTTACATATATACTAGTATTAAACTAGATGATTTGTCTATAATATAACATGTCCCTATGACAAGACAGATTAAATTACTCAGCCTAAAAGATGGGAGGGCCAAGAAATGACATTTTTCCTCCATAATTTTGAATTTAGGCCACAACACAGGCAGCAGGGTAATGACTAGAAAATAAATACTAGAAACGGAGACCGCATCACCTTATTTTCTTCCATTCGACCACTAGATAAAGAATCTGTCACATATGCTCTGTAGAGAAGCTTCAAATCATCCATCCTTCTGTCGCTATCATACTCACCACCTGATATATTACATAGAATACTGTGCATCATATACATGAAATATCATTTATAGCTCTTGAAATGCAGGAAAGCTCAAGAAAAATGCAAAAGTGTGTGTATAGACAAACACACACCTCACATCCACACAGGTAGAGACACAACAAATGGCTAAACAATGACAATCATTACCTACTAGAGAAACTGGCCCAACTCCACGAGCAAAGCTACCAGCATCTGGATTATTTTTCAATGATAGAAGCAGATTATTAAATGCTAGTATCTTATTAAGTTCTTCCACGACCACTGTAGTTCCCCTGTGAAACATTCATATGGATTAGGAAGATGCATGAAATAACGGCTAAACCTGTTCCCAAAATATGAGTTTACAGGTAATTTTATCTCAATGCAACCAAAAAAACAAAGCAACATTTGACTTATATCAATCACAACGTACTAAGGTTTTTGCTTATCAAGCAATATCTTTAACAGTTTCTAAAGATAATAAGGCAGCATCTTCAAGCACTAAACATACCGTGCTCGGGTCCGGGACTTGAGAATGTCAAGAGCTCTTGAAATGTTTTCCTCTACAAGTTTTCTAGTATGATCATTAAACATTTCCTCGGCCAACTGCACGAGACAGATCCAAAGTAAAGATGACTATCTAATCTGTTGAAACTATGGAGCAGCCAATCTATAATACTAAGCTATAAATCATAAAACCTCATCAGAGAGACGATATGAAAGTTGAGCCTCTCGCATGTCAGAAAGCTGTTTTATATCCAAATCTGAAACAACAATAACGAAAGCCATTATGCTCTAAAGAAATCCGCAAGCAAACTGTCCACCAAAATTGAATTATATACTACCTAAAGGTCCTAAACAATAGGCGAAGGATCAGGTAACATGGCTCATACAGACAAGCAAGAGAATATATATAGACAGATAGATATATAAAAATAAATAAAAATAAAAAAATCAAACCAACAACAGAAATGAACCCACTATATTGCTCATCAAACACTAAATATGCAGACACTAACCTCTGCCAACTGATTTCAGCCTCTGAGCATACAACCTTTGAGCACTGTCACGAACAGCCACCTCAACCTGACATGACAACATATTATGCATTCTTAATTTTCAATAACATAGTTCGTGACACAAACAACAGGGAGAAAAACAAAATTAAATGCTAAAATAAAACAGCTCAAGGCAAAAGCTATGGATTCTAAATGATTTCAGATTTGCTTTCTTCCTTTAATTCACTCTAAAATCTATGGAGAATGATGCTGATGGGTTAGCAGTTACCTGGGAGTCAGTCACTTTAAAAACACGTTTCCAAGGTAGAAGAAATGCTGAGGCCTCACCGAAAACAAGAGTAGAGACATACACTAGCTTCTGGAATGCCTGTGCTGAAACTCACTGAAGTTGGTCAAGCTACAGATCTTCATTAGAGCCATGTAAGACTCTTTGATGGTAAGATGTGAAGCAACATGAAAACAAGTATCTTACCCGACGCTGCTCTGCGTCACCATCACGGTCTCCAGTTTCAAGCCTTTGTCTGAAAATCTGGCGGGCAATCTATGGCCAACAAATACATAACATCCATCTCAGAATTCACAAGAAGAGTGGCACTACGAAAGTTTGCGAACTAGCACAAAAGATACCTCTAAATGCATGTTAGCAGCATCAGGATCGTCAATGCCAAGAGCATTTTTGAACTTGGTGATAGTTTCAACTTCCGTGCCCTTTAGATCCTCATTTCCAGCAGGAAGCACAGACAACACAAATCTACACAGGCAATGAACGGACTTTCATGAGCCTTTTGCAGGATTTAGGGATTTTGTGTGAAACTAGACTATAAATACAGTGCAACTTTACATAAAGAGATTATAGCATATCAAGAAACATCAAGTCATAGTCATTGAACTGCCCACTCCAAACATAAACAATCTTCATTAGAGAAGAAAAGGCACGAGAGGAAGATAGGAGCGGTATAGTCACCTGAGGTACAAGTCACAAAGCTCCGCATTGAATGCTTCATCTTGTTTGCTAACACCATATCTGACAAATATATTGACGAAAGTGAGCTCTCCAATGGATTACACTAGCTCAAAATAAGAATATTAAGATAAAGAGGGGAAAATAATAGTCAGTACCTGGTGGCAATGGCTTGGATGTGGTCTTTGTCGACGGCAGTAGGATCATCGCAAAGGGCAACATAATTGTGCAAGTTAACAGCAGCGACCTCAGGGACGGCAGAATTCAAGGCATAAGCAGCAGCTCCACCGGCAGCACCAAGAGCGACGGCGGCTCCGATGCCAGCGTTCCTAGTTCCACCAAAACGAGACCCTAAACCATAACCAGCAGCTAAAGCTCCGGCGACAACGAGGGCAGAGGTTGCTAATCTGACAGTGGGTGTTAAACTGTCAACCAAGGGTTGGATGCCGGAGAGCTCCCTCTTGCCTCCGAAAAGGGCAGAGAAATTAGTAGTGGTAGTGGTGGTGGTAGTAGTAGCAGGTGGTGTAGTTTCGTCATCTGCAGAGCAGCGTAACCTAGGAATTCTGTAGCGACGTTGTCTTCTTGAGAGGCAGCTGACATAAACGGGTAATTTAGGGCGAAGAGGGATGGGATTTGTGAAAGTGGAGAAGATAAGTGGAGGTTTGGAGGAAGAAGAAGAGGAACAAGAAAGAGGTGAGTTCATGTTTCAGGCTCCCGCAACCTCTCCCTCTCTGTAATTCCCAGGCTATGGAAATGGATGAATTTAATTAGGGTTTAACGGAGAAGACGAGGGAGGAGGAATAGATAGAGGGGAAATGGGATTGCGCAAACAGTAGAGATTGAGTCTAATGGATAGCAGAGAGAGAGAGAGAGAGAGAGAAGAGAGAGAGAGAGAGAGGAGAGATAGAGGGTTTGAGAGAGTTGGGGGAAAGAGAGACAAAAGAAAAGTGAAGAGGAGGCAAATACGCCCGTCTAGACACTAAAGGGTGTTCAACTGTTCCAATTCCGGGTCGGACCGACTATCCGGATCAGACCATATTCCGGTCCACTATTTTTTTTTTTTGGAAAAATTTTAGAGGTATATTAAGATATGGCCAAAATATATAAAGATATACTGAGGTTTTGGAAAATACTTTAAGGTATACCTGTATTTTTTTTCTAATTTAGTATAGCTCAAAGTATTTTCCAAAATCTTGGTATACCTATGTATATTTTGGCCATACTTCAGTATACCTCAATGAAATTTTTCCTTTTTTTATCCTAATTATAATTTGCTATGCTCATGTAGTAATGTGATAATTTAAGGGTGAAAGTTTAGACTGTCAAATTCAAATCCAATTCAAAATACTTTTGACTCATAATTTTGAGTCCAAATCTAATCTGAATAAAATTTGGATTCCGATTTTTGAGTCCTAATCCAAATCCAAATTATTTCTTACTTCTCATGACGAAACTAGTAATTTTTTCTCTTATTATTGGACAAATAGACTTTTTACGCTAATAATAGTCAATCCAATACAAATTCCAAACACATTCCCAAATCTATATCTATATAATATATTAAAACACAACAAGACTCCCACTCTCACCCTTTGATTGCCATGTGTCATATGATGACATGGCCTCCTAATTGCCACGTGACATGATTATGTGGCATTGTTAATACTAAATCTATATATGAGAATACAAGATCTTATCATCATCCCATTTAATACAGTTCAATGGAAATAAAGTCATTCTCAATTCTTATAATACTTCATAAGATCATCTAATAAATTTGTCTAACTAATGATAACAATTACTCCATTTAAGAAAATATGTTACTACAATTCATATTAGCTACTCTACCTTTTATTTTTACTCTTAAAATATGCAATAAATTGTAAACTAAGTATCAAGAAAGATTACCTAGATAGTAAATCCGTGCATGCACGGGTGCATCATATTGATGTGCTATGTATTACATATAATTGA
>BSSO01001143.1:0-25581 GCA_030267885.1 Mesembryanthemum crystallinum
AACTGAACTGAACTTATTAAAACTGAACTGAACTGAATGAATAGTAATATGTGAGATAAAAAGTAAGTTGCAGGAACTGAACTGAACTTATAGCGACTGAACTGAACTGAAGTTATTGTGACTGAACTGAACTGAAATGAACTTATTGCTACTGAACTGAACTTATTGCGACTGAACTGAACTGAAACTTATCAAAATAAGTTGAAAAGAACAGTCCCTAAGTTAGGACCAAGAAGCAAACAGTTGAATTTAAAACTTGTGTTTCTTGGTTCTATAAGCTTTGTTTTTTGCTTCTTAAAGCAGTAAAAAAGGGGAGGTTGAAGAAGTTGAGGGGGTAAATTGTGAGGAAATATACAAGGAGAGAAGCTCAATTTTTCTAATAGGCCAACCAAGCTCTAATAAGGTGGATCAATAAAGACCAAGATTTCATGAGTTCAATATTGAGAATTCCTCCAAAGTATAATATATTGGCATATGTAAGACGGACTTGTACTTTATACACTTTTCAAACACAATAGACATTCATGTGATTGGTCAAACTAAAAATTGTAATTAATTAATTGAAATTCCACGTGACGTTGATTTTTGGATGAATTAACTCTCTGTAATTTACGATTGGGGCAAATTAATTTATTAAAAGTTTATATTGAAATGCGAGAATGATAATTTTGCACAAAAAAATAAAAAAAATGGCCATTATATTTTGGTTTGAATTTTGATTAACTAAGTGCTCATTTTGACATGTTGCGCTTATACTCATCCACTTTTTGTAATAGAATAGATTCATTATCCAATATAATGATGACGATGATAAAAACCAACAATTGGATAGGAATAAACCACCTAGGTGTGAATATAAGCACCTCTATTATACTGTAACAATTAGTACATTCTAAAAGTGTACCTTTTTTAGAGTTATTTGATTTTAAGAGAATTCATGGAGCTTTTGTATTGTACTATGTATAATTTGACTGTTGTTGACTCTAGTATATCATTTTAATATTATAAATTTTTAGCTGATTCCCACTGACAATTCAAGTGGATAGATGATTATCAAGTTTGTTTCATACTTTATATACAACAATCACCGGCATGTATAAAGTGAAAAATCGCATCAACTTATAAAAATGATTTAATGATAGCTTAGCTACATATGATGCCTAAAGAATACCTAAATTATTACTTAACAAGTGATTAGTATATCTAATTGATCCAACTTGTAATCATAATAATAATGGAGTTGCACTTGCAAGTGCTCAAGAGCTAACTTGACACTACAAACAATCATTAAAATATCTATTTTCAGTTAAACATGAGCTTCAGCTTCCTGGTAGTTTGGTACTAAGGATTTTGTCCCAAAAAGTCCGCACAGTCCCCAAGTGGGCCTTTGACGTTTGACAGCTTACAAATGGCCCAATATTATTATTATTTTTTTTGGTGCAAAAAATGGCCCAATATTATTAGAGAACCAGTCAATCACATCCACAAAAAATTAATACCACTAGCAGTAAAGTAATACTAATAGCAGTCTCCTACTAAAACTGGTAAATAGGTCGTATCATTTCGTGTTTGTATGTATGTTGAAGCTAAATAAGTGCGAAACCTTCAAATACTAAATTAACTCGTTCAATAATCATATTAGGAATACTCGACACTTACATTTAACCTGTTTAATAATCATGTCAAATTTGTGATGACTCGCTTAATATTATTGCCCAGTTATCTAACTTTTACTTGTATAATTTTGACAAAATAATATAACAAATTAATAAAATAACACTAAAAATATTTGAATCTTAGGCTATGTTCTCTCCATGTGATTTTTGTTGATATTTATTGTTGATTGTTGATTTTTGTTAATTTTTGTTGAAATTTGTTGGTTTTTGTTGATTTTACTGTTTTATTTTGATTTTTGTTAGCTTTTATTGATTTTTGTTGATTTTACTTATTTTTGTTGAAATCAACAAAAAACAAAGAAAATAAATTGAAGAGAACATAACCTTATTTATTAGAGTTTTTACCGATACATTAAATCCATAGGCAAGCAAAGTTGTATATGCACCCTTTAATCTTTTATAGTAGTAATGGTTAAATGAGTTTATACTTGCAAATAAAATTCGAATGAGTTGGTTTAATATGAAAATCTAAACAATAACGTGAAACTCGTGTGTAACTTGTTTATTTGTACATATCAAAATCTCAACCCAAATCTATTTATTTCGTGTACAATTTTTTTTCTTCATATTACCGTGTAAATCGTATCGTGTCATCTATTCGTAGCTCTATCTAGAGTGATTATTACATGGAGTAATCATAAATAAATAAATAAATAAACAAATAACTACTACTAGTATAATTAATATTGTGCTTACTACTAGTACTCCTATCTAGAGGGTAGAATACAAGTTGCCGGGAATAGGTGTGGGACCAATTCACTCGTTCAAGTTGAAAACCCCAGTCTCCCCGAACCTCACTTGAATCGCACAGCTGTATCCTGCGTTACCTCCGTGTTCTCTTCACTTGTTTTCACTCCTCTCAAATATTTTCCAACACCATAGACTATATATACCCCTCTTTTATCATTAGTCTTCATATTATCCACAATTCTCTCTCTCACTCCAACTCCAACTCCAACTCCAACTCTCTCTCCCACTGTACTCCCCAAAACCAAACTACAATACACACAAAGAGCAAGCAATCAAGCAAAAGACCAAATTCTATATATCTGATCGAATAATGAGCAAGGATCAACAAATGGATATGCTAAGCTGGTCAAATGGTATTCGCAACGACGGCTCACCACCACCCGAAGGCATGAGCCCGTCTACGGACGAGGATCAAGTGATGCTCGCCTCCGCCCACCCCAAGAAGCGGGCCGGCCGTAAGAAGTTCAAGGAGACCCGCCACCCGGTGTACCGCGGCGTCCGCCAGCGGAACTCCGGTAAGTGGGTCTGTGAGGTCCGGGAGCCCAACAAGAAGACCCGGATATGGCTTGGGACATTCCCCACTGCCGAGATGGCTGCCCGGGCCCATGACGTCGCTGCCATGGCTCTTCGGGCCGGGTCGGGTCGGGTCTGCCTCAATTTTGCTGACTCCGCGTGGAGCCTCCCCGTCCCCGCCTCGTCCGCCACCAAGGACATCCAGAAGGCCGCGGCCAAGGCTGCCGAGGCCTTCCGCCCTGATCCGCTGGCCCCCACCACGCCTCCGCCTGCAGAGGAGGGGCAGGGGTCCAGCAGCAATGCTGATAATAATGACGTGGATGCACACGTGGCAAACGCGTGTAAACAAGTAGAGTCCACGTCGGATAATAACAAGGATGATGTTTATTACATGGATGAAGATGTGGTCTTTGGGATGCCAGGGCTGCTTGCTGACATGTACCAAGGAATGATGTTGCCTCCTCCTCCAAATGCTTGGAGCTGCTACAATGATGACGTGGAATTTGATGCTGACGTGCCATTGTGGAACCATTCTATTTAGAAGGTAGGATTTGTAATATGTGAATTCAAATTACTGAGTTAAATTGTAACTAGTGATAGTCCAAGATTCTATTTTTGTAAAAAAAAACAGAGGATTTTTTTTAGATTGGTTGTTCATACCAACATATTAAATTGGTATGGATGATAAGGATATAGGAGTGGTTTAGTTAGGAGTATAGTCATTCTCATTTTGTAAATTGTAAAATTATTTTAGCATAGATTTTATTTTATTTTTTTTGGTTCCAGTTCTCCGGTTAAATTGGATCGGACCAAAAGGACAATAAAACTTCACATTTTACAAGTCACATACCATATTGTTGTTTGTATCTCTCTGCTTTGCAATTGATTTGATTGTGTAAATTTTCTCTCTGTTTTCAATACTAAACCATGAAAACGCAAATATTTACTTCAAGTAGATATGATAATAAACAACGACAATGGCCTAGGGGTGGATCAGTATGGGTCGGTGCGGGATTTCGATAATAAGCCTTTTGCCAATAATAAACAACGTCAAGGAGGAGTATGTTAAGCCCACATCTCAAGTATTCTCGTATATATAGATTAGATGCATGTTATCTAACTTAAGAGAGTACGGTGTACGGATACGTCCATAAAATAGGTTTAAATTATGACTATTTAAGTTCAGTTATTTAATCAGCATTCGAATTGCTTCGTATCTAGCTTCACGGTAGATATAAAGAATTATAAGCGTGTTATATATCTATGGCGCTTAAAATCTATGTACATGTGCCTATAATAAGATGTTGAATGTACAGTGGAATGAAAGTATTCAATGTCATATGTGACAAAAACTTTTATGAGGCAGCCTTATACATGAGGCCTGGTACTTTAAAGAAGAAAAGGTGGTACTTGGTACTCCACCAAATAACGAAAGTACCACATTTTCTTGTTTCAAATACCAGCCTCATATATGAGACCAGCTCATACAAGAATAACTGGAGAGAAAATATAAGTAAGGAAATTGAAGTATTTAACTCAACTAATCAAAATTAAACTGAAATTACATAATGGGAACAGTACAATCACACCCAAGTCACTTTGTACCTATATGTTGTTGATGTTGCAGCTATAGCAACATACACATAATTCACACTCTTGATCAAATCCTTGAATGGAATTCTTAGTGTGCTGCGTGGCCTTTTTTATTCCTCCCAACCGAGCACCTTTCTATTGAGAGTTAAATGGCAAGTTTGCTTTTTTCGTTCATTGCTAAAAAAAGAAAGTGCATACATATCATGCTCAAAAGTTATGTCAAGTTCAATTTGGTCTAGGTGCATTATGATAAATTGACTCGAGTTTCTAATGTAACACAGTATGAGTACATAAGGTTGATTATTTTGCGGCTTGTTTCACATATATACTGATCATAATCATAGTAACTCTATTCATTTTGTGGCTATTCATAGTACACTACTATTCTAACTACACAAAGGAAGAGCTCATGATTGCAAATTTGCAATATACTGTATGACATCCGGAATTATTGGTTAAAGCTTTCTTCTTCTCAACTTATTTTTGCTGATTTCAGTAAATAAATAAATAAATAAATAAAACAAAAATTCGTAAAAATAACAAAAAAACAGTAAAATCAATAAAAATCAGTAAAAATCAACAAAGTTACTTTCTGCCTAATCTATCGAATTAACAAAATTCAACAAAAATCAATATAATCAACAAAAATAAACGAAAATCAACAAAAATTAGTAGAATCAACAAAAATTAACAAAGTTCAACAAAAATCAACAATCACCAATAAATATCAACAAAAATAACATGAAGAGAACATAACTTAAAACTTTTTTTTTTTTTTTGAGTGTATTAGTTTCCAGATTTAGATATTCCATTCTCAAATATATGTAAGTAATTAAGTATTACTCCCTCGTTCCTCTAAAATCCTTACATTTTCTAATATGGTAAGGATTTTTGTTTGAAGTTACAATAATACATTTCTCAATCAACCTACAAAATTTTTAATACCCACTAAGCCAAGGGCAAAATTATTAAAAGTCACGAGCCAAAATAAAACTCCTTAATTTGCGTGCAAAGTCAAAGCGTAAGGATTTTAGGGGAATAGAGGGAGTACAATATACTCCTTCGCCCCAATTATCCAGGAATGTCGAACCCTTATCTTAAGTGCACAAGGAAAACTCATGTCGATCCTATAATATTAATACTATTGTTGGTCATCACCTCCCTTTCTTTAAGAAAAATCACCTCATTCTCAATCTTCTTTTAAAAATACCCCTTCTATATATTACTCCCTATGTATCCTTGCAAGCTTTACTCATTATTTTTCTTGTAATTTATGAATATCAGAGTTCTAAATAATCTTAAATCAGTTTGACACGTTATCTGCATATACAAAGTTTGAGTATATAATACTACTAAGTTGTTGCCATTTTGTGTGCAAACGTCATATATATAGATATATCGGTGCTATAAAATTCAATTTTCAATTTATCTCTTGATTTTAAGTTGAGACCGTGCTTATATTTTCTTTTTTTTTGTTTTTTAATATATAAGGAAGTTGAGTACTTAGACCTAATATTTATTAGAGGATATGGATAACAAAAATGCCTAATTACTAATTTTACTCTTCCACTTAGAAATAAAAGGAGACTCAAATCTCTAACCTTAAATATGAAAGTGATAGTTGATTTTATACACATCCATTAGAATTTTTATCTCTTCCCCATGAAATGACAAAATGTTTATATTGTTTTACATGGATCATCAAATAATTCAAATGTCATAATCCACGTGAACTATATGTTGGTCTACGGCTGTATGTTCTCTATATCAAGTCCAAGTGCATGAATTTTAGCGAGGGTTTGTACGAAGGGCATCCCCCATTGAAAATGTTGGTGGAATAGGTTTTTGTCATTGCCACCTCATCATCCCACAAGGGAATAAATTTTTTCAAAAAAAAAAAAAAAAAAAGGGTCACGCATCCGCTGACGCCTGACGGTACGCGTACTCCTCTGCTGCCCCTACCCCGCTTCTCTTTCTCTTCGCTTGTCGAGTCGACTCATTCCGAGTTTGGGGTTCTAAGGTTGAAGACGTCACACAACAACGATTCAAATCGCTCCATTTCGCCCTTCACCAAACTAGGGTTGGCATTTTCTTCTCTGTTTCTTTCATTCATTCTTCACGTTTATAATCTGCATCTATTGAATCCAATAATAGTTGCATTTGAATTCTTTTCACGATTTTCATTACATAAATGATGGTTCCAGTTTCGAGTAAAAACAATTGCAGCATTATGGATCCATTTTTGGTCCTTTTCTTGAGTTTATATCTATAGAATGGATTTTGCATTGAAATTTAGACGAATGATTTAGCTCATGTTGTGACTTGTGCTATGCCTTTGTTTGTTTCATTGTATTCTGCCTGCTTCAGGGATTCAATTGCAGTATAGTCAGTACTATTTGTTAGTGTGTGGAAATCATGGCAAGGTCATTATCTGGCATGCTGTTGAGGAACATTGCAAGTTTCCCATCTCCTCGTTTTAATACTCAAGTAAGGACCTTCTTTTCCTTTAAATGTTTTCTTATGTAACTAAATTTGTTTATTGTTTCTTTGTGTACGGATTTGAGCGAGTATTTATGAACAAAGGTGAAGAATTTCGTAGTATTAGGATTACGATCCTGAACAACTTGTATTTAGGATGTCGGAACTACTTGTGTCGAACTCAAATACCTACACCATTATCTACTGTAGGATATCAATTTAGTGTTTCAAACTAGTTACTATACATTACTTGGCACTAACAATAATTAGGCCTTAGTTGGTTTTTCACCTCATTTATTTTTCTACTATCTCCCTTTCCTTTATCTAAGGGAGGTGGTCCGTGGTAGCAGGAAAAATTATGCTCAGCTTCTTTTGGTATGGTCTTCAAGAACTTGGAAAACAAGGTATTGTTGTATTGAAGTAACTTGGTAGTTTCAAACTGTCATAATACTTAACAGTGATGTAGGTCACTTGCAGTCCTTCAAACATCATTTGTAAGTAATGTTGAAGTAAAAATTGGAATTCTAATGTAACTCTATGGTCAAAGGCCACATACCATTTTATTTTCACCGTTATGAACGTGAAATGCACACTTTGAACAGTGGAACTTCCACTAGCCTGTTTAATGCTTAGTTGCTGGATACCTCTACCAGCATGAGAAACATGTTATGAGGAGTTATAGAGTCATCTGATGCATTCCCATATAGCTCAACTTTTATACTTTGCTAGTCTAACGGGTTGCATACGGGTGAAGTAGTTCGCTAGATTGATTTCACTTTTCGTTCCCTTAATGTTGCTTGGTGGCAAACTCAATTTTGAGTATTGTCTGTTGTTGTTAAATGTGTTATAACTGCAATCTTGGCTGAACAGTTGCTTTTAAGTTTTGCAGATAGTTTCTTTTGTTTTGTTTTTTTTTTTTTTTTTTTTTTTTTTTTATGAGAAGTGAATACCTTTGTCCTATAACAGGAAATGGCGGTGTCAGACGGTGCAGTGACACCATATTCAGCCAGTGCCTCTAACTTCTTATCTTCACATTTGTAATACTCATATTTCATATGCTTTTTTCTTCTAATTATTTTGTCAAATCTTCTCTAATTCTTCTCATGGGGTCTTCCCTGTAAACTTCCTTTTCCCTTTACTGCTCAGTGTGCTGGCTTCCCCCTTGTTTTAGGTAGTAGCTAACATACGTATGTAGCATGTCAAAACTTCCACCATGTGTCATGCCTACATTATAATGTTTGTGGTCTATGCCAACATATTGTTGGAGTCCGCACTTTTTACTTGGAGGGTGCTAGGTTTGGACATGTAACTTACTTATGATGAATACTTTTGTTTTAAATTTGCGCTTACCATCTGTTGGAGGTTTGGTGTTTTTGAATTTTTAGACATGTCGTCCTTTTTCTCTTTTGTTTGTGGGGGTGGGGGGGTGCATGCAAGTTGCAGAGGGTTTATTTTCTGTATTAATTCTTCTGGTTCAGTATGAATTATAATGCTGACTATTTTTAGTGGCAGGTTTCTGGGTCACTATACCAAAATGGGATGAAGTATTCAACTACTTTGTCCAATGATCCTGACACACATGAAGATTTCAGGCCAACCAGTAAGGTTGAGAGTTCCAGCCTTTCTGCCAAAGATATCGTTGAGCAGGTTTGTTGTTTTTCATTGTTCGTTGACTATTTAAATAATTGCACTAAGGGCATCCACATTGGTTAAGATTTTTAAGACTCTTAAGACTCGCCACGTCAGCATTTCACTCGTCAAAACCCAATTTAGAATTCACACCACAATGGTTTAAACTCTTAAATCAACATTCCACTCTTTTTTATTTTATTCAATACTATTTTTTTAATTCATCATTTCTTGTATAATTATAATATGGGGACCACAAGGGAGTCTTAAGTGGAGTCTTGGGATCTCAAGACTCCATTTAAGATCTTAAATTAAAAAACCAACCACAATGGTTTAATACTCTTAAGACTCCCAATTTTCACAAAATTTAAGACCCTTAAGACTACCATTGTGGATGCCCTAAGGCCTTGTCTGCTTCTCTTTAGCCTAGACCTTGGGATAGTAGAATTCAGTTTTTGGTTTTGTTGATTCATTGATGGTGACAATAGTACTTCTTTTTATTTTTAGGATGTGAAGGAAAATCCTGTTATGATATACATGAAGGGGATTCCTCAAATGCCTAGATGCGGTTTCAGCTCTCTTGCAGTGAGGGTACTAAACGAGTATAGTAAGTTGTTGGCCATTTAATTGATGATTGAATTTTTCACTTTCATTTACCTGCTTTTGTTTTCTTCATAATCCTATTCTTTATATTATTCTTTTTGACAAATTTTGGGGTCTTTAAAAAGGTAATATTTTGGGGCCCTATGTTCTTTTTCTGATAATGTTTTTATTCTGCTATATGAATTATTTGCTGTTGTGGGTGTGGGAATAGTTGATCACTTGCATATATCTCTCTTTGTATGCATATATAGTCTCGTTTTTGTTTTTTGTGAGGCTAGTACATAAATACAGTAAAGAAAAGAGCTACTATGTGATATTGGAGCCTGAGAAGACCATTCTCCGTCCTCCCTCCCCCTTCTCCGTGTCCACAGGTTCTAATTACAGCACCCGAAGAAGCTCAGTGTTGCTTGTCTGAATTTTGGCCATGCCTGGGAAAAGTCATGACAAAAGTGAACCCTTGATGGCAACAAGTTCAAGTAGACTTTTTATGCCTTTAGATTTGGCATTCATCTACCAGTAGGGTTTTTGTTAAACTTGTAACAATTGTGTTTCCTTTTGTTGATGATTGAGAAAGATTTATTGCTGGCCCTTAACTTATTTTCTCATCTTTGAATTGTTGTTTCTTTTTTGTTTTCTTATACCTCCTATCCTTTGTCTTTTGCTGCCGCTGTTGTATCTTTACCCAGGGGTAGCAGGAATATGCAATGAAGAGCAATGCTGAGTAGGGCATCCCAGAGTGCAAAATCTCTTTTCTATAACAATCACATCTTTATGATTGTAAGCTGTCCATCTGTCTAGTTCAGAACATCTATTAGAATTTATCCCAAGAAGAAAACTCCCAAATAGAATCAGTAGGTCACTGGTTTCATTCCTGAAGAAAGGATTATTCAGATAAAATGCTCTTTGTATTTTGGTTTGTGGACTATCTAGAAAGATGGCTGCACATTTTGATGTTCTGTACTTATCCCATGATATTTTTACCATTGCAGTTATTCTTGTATGTATTCTTGATTTGATGGTGTTCTTATTTTGTACATCCTTTCACACTTTTGTGTTAATTCAAGAATCAGAGTATGAAGCTGGTTTCCGCATCCTTATTATGGATTATGTTTTGTGCAGGTGTTCCTATTGGTGCAAGGAATATTCTGGAAGACTTGGAGATAAAGGATGCCGTGAAAGCATACAGGTGTATTGACTCATACTGTTAAACTTTTTAAGTTCGTTTCCTCGCAGGAATTATAAGAATACTTGTGTATTTCGTTTGATTCTTTTTTTTCCGGCATGAATGACATTTGCTTTGTGTTTAAAAATACTGTCTTGTAAATATAGTATATGTATGGTTTGGTTTCTGGTGCACTAAGCGAGTATGGGCAATTATTACTGGTGCTTGATTTTGTGTGGGCACAGTTTGTTGTGAGTCCTGAGTCCCAACTGGGTGGATAAGTTTCACAATATCCTCATGCCATACTGCCAAGTTATAGCCTTCTCCCTGTAGAATTTTTGATGCTTCAGCTCCCGAGTTATTGGTCCTTCAACTGTTTGTCTGGTTTAGTTCCCATTGTCATGAAGTTGCCATGAAAAAGATTGGTAACTATTAGCTAGCCAGATAGTGGCATAAATAAATAGCGCAATATCCGCTCTGTTATTGACTATTGTTACATCAGCATCAACCGCTCGCTTATTGCACAGCCATGGCTGTTTGTTGTAGCTTAACTGATGTAGTAAGCTTTGCTTGGTAAATTGCAAATAAAATGGCGAATGTATCTAGAATCTGAATCTGAATATGACTGATTCAAAAGTTTTTTCTTTTTTTGGTTATCCATCTATTTTATTAGATCCATCCCTTATATCCTATGTGTTTTCGTGCTCTCTGTTCCTTCCTCTTCAAGTTTAAATGTTCTCTTCTTAGTGTCCCATTTCCCAACTGCAGTTAGGGGAAGGGTTCCATTAGGTAGCTGACAGCTGACCTAGAACTTCTTTGGAGCTTCTTGATGGATTCTAGTTGCGGGTTTCCTAGTTACGATTAATGTAACGGACTGCAAGTGGTCGGTAAAGCATGGTTTCATTAGGGATTGAGACAAGAAGAGAACTTCAGCCAAGTGTTGCTTCATATATGGCTGGTAGGTAATTATCCGAACAAATAAGATTTCAATGATCCGATAGGGTATCTGTTGACTTATTTAATCTATTCACTGACGGTCTTTTTGATGTTGGACTCCTCTGAAATGGCTGGAAAATGGGAATGTAGAATCTGATGAGGAATCTTTCTGTGGCATAAGAGGGCGTTGTTAACGGGATTGATGAGGAAAGGTCATTGCAGACAACCATGGAGCTTAAATCTTTTCCTTCTGTAGTGGGGTTGTTTTTTGTTAGATTGCTACGAAGACCTACTATATTGGCTTGATCAGTTTGGTCTTTCATCCTGTGAAAGTTGTGCTGCTACACATGGAGGTTCATAGTGTGATACAAAAAATGAGCTTTGTTGCTATGAAGGTTATTAGATGAACAGGTAAGCGTGTTTTGTAACAATTGTTGGTGAGGAAGAGAGTGGCTTCACAGATCGTCTTAGGTGAAGGATGTCCCCGCAACTGGGACTTGGGTAGTATATGGATGGGGGGGGGGGGGGGGCCTTATGTTAAAAATAATTCAGATGGATTTGAATTCTTTATCCCACTATGGTTTTGACACTACATGCAAGCAGATTAAATGTCAAGTGGAACTGGTTTGCTTTATTACAATTAATTATTAGGTGCTGGAAGAGGGCATGATGGTAGTGAGGAGAACAAACCCCATTCTGTTAAATAGCCAGCCTGATTCTTTTTTTTCTTTTTTTTGGGCCAAGTAGCTGAAATCCTTGATGCTTCATGGCCACACAAACAGCTGGCTTTTACATCTGATAACTTTGAAAGAATGGTCCTTTGTCCTCTTTTTCTCAGACTCTCATAACATGTGATAAGATACCAATGAAGTGGGGAAGATTACTGTTATATTGCCAAAGCTATGGTGATATTACTTCAATGATTTGAATAGCTAACTATGTGGTAAAGTGGTTGGGAGAGAGCTTATATACGTAGTTTGTTTGTGAATAAGGACTAGTCTCTCGGTTTAATGTCATGGCAAAATGTTCATTTGTCATAGTGCACTTTTATGTATGCTTATTATTGTCTGACCAAACTTGCTGATTGTGAGTTCTTGATGCATATTCTCCTGGACTCCTAGTGGACTGATATATTACCCTGACTTAGGTTACCATTTGGCAACAGAGACCTGGCAATTTTTATTTTTCTATTCTTATTTGTGTTCTACTTTTGTGCCCTTCCTTAACAGCCACTGGCCAACCTTTCCACAAATCTTTATCAAGGGAGAGTTCGTTGGAGGATCTGATATAATCCTCAATATGCACCAGGTAAATTAAGCAGTATCAATCAGTATCAGGTTTCTGCTGTAATGCAAAATTTTGTCGTCTGACGTTTTGTCTTGTTCAGACCGGTGAGTTGCAGCAGAAGCTTAAAGATATTGTTTCTGGCCAGGAGAAATCAGAGTAAATGTCTTCTGCTGATTCAAGACCGAGCTGAGTAAATTGCACCTTTTTCCTCTCCGTTTGCTTCTAATTATTAGCGCCGAGCATTTGTAACATCATTATTTATCTTTCACACTGAAATCATAGGAGATACCACGGGTTTTCTGTTACCTCTTCAAGGAGATGCAGTAACAGTGTAACTTGAATAATGGGTGAACATTTTGAGTTGCGGTTCTTTGCTGCAATTCTGGCTTTCCCCCTTCATTTACAGTAAATTTCATCAATTCTTGAGTATCAATTCTTGAGCCTCCTACGTATGATTCTGGTATTTTCTTCGCGGTGATGAACACAATTCATTTTGTATGGAAGTGGTTTAATAGTCAATTTATCATTCTTACCTGTTTATTTGATCCATCCTAGTATGGTGAATGCCAGAGATATGTCGGATACACTGGAATGGTATTATCTCATTTAACAGGAGATATTTCTCATACTAGTCTTGCTTGATCTCTTGTTTTGATAATCGAGCACGGCTATCTGGAAAATCTGCTCGTAATCTTTTCAGGACGGTGTCATGTAGTTGCAGTTTAGATCCTATGTGGTGATCTATATAGAGAGCCCTGCTCATTTTATTATTTCCGAAGGTTCATTACATTTTTACAACTTTTTTTCTTTCATATATTAAGATTCATTCGCTTCCATTCAATTGGGTGCTATTATGTTATGCACTTTTCAGTTGGAATGAACATTGTCAAAGTGCTAAAATAGATACACTCAAAAGTTCATGTGATATTGTGGCGATGCTAGTTGGCTATAGAGCTATGTCATCCTATATATATAGTGCAAACTTAATTGTCGATATCTTCTTTTTTTCTGTTTTTGTTTTTATAATATCATATTACTAAGTTCAAGTCTAACTTTGTCTAACCCGTTCCCGGACTAGTTTAGGTTGCAAGCAAGTACTACCAATCTTTACCCATTACTCTCCATCCCAACTCGAGCCTAAGATTCAAAGTTAGTCAAAGACTACTTTGCCTCTTGTAGGATCTCTACTCAAATCCAAGCTTCCTTGTGGAATGGGCTATGCAGTAGCTCAACTTGAGCCCTAAATTCTACTCATATTGTTCAGTTTCTTGTTGTTACTTTCACCCTAAGTAAACAATGCGAGTTTTTAGAAATTAAGCCGATTAAAGAGGAAAAAATTGAACAAAGTATATGAACAACCGAGGAATCGAGGATCCTCGATTGCTTAACTTACCTTTCAAAAAAACACAAAAAAATTAAAAAATAATAATAATGAAATTGAGGGTAACTGTGTAGTGTGTAAGCTTGCAGACCACCAAATTTGAACCTCTCAAAAACACAATCAAAAAATCCACGTACCCCCCCTCAAAAAAAAAAAAAAAAAAAAATCCACATACCCAAAAGGTTCAAAACTACCAAAAAAAAAAAAAAAAAAAGGTTTTAAACCACATATCACCTGCTATGTGAATGTGACTGTGAAGCCCTCGACGATCAAACCACATCACCTCATTCTTCTTCTTCTTCTTCTTCTTCAATGGCAGCTCTGCAATTCCCATCACCACCACCAAAACCCCCCTTCTTCAACCGAAACCCAAACCCAAACCATCATCATCATCACCACCATTTTCTCTCTCCTCCCAAACACACACTCCACAACCGCACCCACAACCCCATTGCCGCTTCCATTAAGCCTCCACCACCAGGCTACGATTTCAGGACCTCCGACATATTCTCTCTCTCTCGTTCCGCCATTGCCGAGTCCCATCCTGACCTTCTTGACCTCGCTGATAACGGCTGCTTAGTCCTTGTCCAAAAGGCCCAGTTCGGGCCTGTCCCCGAATGGCGGACCGAGTTCGTTGAGCCCGAGGAGATTTGGTTGATTGGTACTACTCATATTGATCGGGCCTCCGCTAACCATGTTGATCGGGTTGTGAGGGCTCTCAGGCCCGACAATGTCGTCGTTGAGCTTTGCAGAAGCAGGCATGTCTTGATTCTTTTGTTTCTTTCTACTCGTTGTTGAATTTTGCTCTGTTGTTCAACTAATTTATTGTCCATGAATTTGATTTATTTGATAAACTTTTGAGTATAATTTGGAGTATAATACTACTAGATATAGTAAACAACTAGTGTTAGTTACTAAAATTTTGGTGTCTGCAAAGATAGCCATATAGGTGGAGTAGGACGGGTATGGAGCTTAGGTCCTTAGTATCGGAGTATTGTACAAGAACTTTAGCGGCTAAGCGAGCTGACATTTAATCCAGGATGGAATAATTTTGGACTTCTTTAATCATACCATTAAAGATTGTTCTTGATCAACAGTCACCTTGTTAAGACGTGAACAATATTCTTAGTGATGGGGTAATGAAGATGTTGGCTTTTAAAATTATCATGGATTGGATGATATGTGGGATGAAATGGAAGAGTTAGATTTTTTGGTGAGTAAACAGGTAAAAGACTCATGATTTGCACTTTGGAGTGAGGAAGGAAAAATGAAATTTAAAAGAAGAATTAGAAGCTAAGTGGTACATTATTATAAGAAATGTTGGATATCAGCTTCTGCCTTATAGGATGAGAATTTGCATAGTCAAATCCAAATGTGCAAAAAGCATGCAGTTGCCGGTATGGTAAACAAGGGAGTTATATAGTGCTGATTTTGGTCTTTTGTGGGATTTGTGGAAGATTTTGGTCTTTTGTGGGATTTGTGGAATGTCTTCAACTTCACAGTGACCATAAAGAGGATTCTTGGGGAATTGGATGAGTAGCGAGCTAAAGATAAGAGAGAAATTAGTGTGAGAAATTAGATGCACAGCTAGTACTTTTAAGAGGGGGAGATTGGGGAATATCTGTTACATTACACACTGCGGTGTCTCTTTTTAAATCTTTAGGCTATGTTACCAGGACTCAGCTGCAAGCGTGCAACATGGATACATGTCCAAGTGTAAGGCATGGCAATATTTCGAAAATTTTGCATGTTTTCAGCCTAATGCGAAGTGTCAAGTGTTCGTACCCATGTTCGAGTGTAGAGTGTCTGACACGGGTACTCTAGTTGAAATGAAGAGTCCATGTAACATTGTCTTTACATCACCCTACGATCTTTTATTTGTGTTCAACTTGAGTATCGATGATGTTCACTTAGTGGGAGTTCTCTCACATATATTTGAGTGTCATTTGATGATTGTTTATATCTAACTACATTCCAAGCCAAGTGCTACACTTGAAAACATATCATTTTACTAATAGACACCTGACTATTTGACAACCTGCAAGACATTTTATACCCAAGGACGCATGACAGACAACCAGGCACAATTTTCTCTAATCAACTAGCTAAATCTTTGTTTATATTCATAGGTGAATGTTATGGTCGATTTGATGTCTTTCTTTTGTGTTATAAAGCTGATTGCTTGATGCCCTCAGTGAGTTCCTGGCTTCATTTTATGATAAGGTTCTAATCTTTTGGTATATACATAAGCAGTACCTATATGACTCGTATTGCTGAAGCTACTACTTTGTCTATATATACTGGGTTCAGCTAATCTCTAGTGTGCTGGAATGGTCTTATTGCGTGCCTATTTACTAGGAACTTAAGGGTTATTTTTCCAACATTTCTTATAATGAGGTTGATAAATTTACTCTGAAGCTTATGTAGACTGCCTGAAAATTAGACCTTAATACAAATTTCTTAGACATAACTTGTGAAAACTGATCCTTTTATTGGTATATTCTCTGAAGAACTGTGTCTAGAAATAAGCTGAAAAGATAGAGCCTAGTAGAAGTTGGTCCTAAAAGCCTTTGAAATGTTAGTGCCATGGGTGATGAAATTAATATATTGTTGCCCTTAGGTGGTGTTTACTTGAATGCAATGATAATTACAATGTAAAGAAGATTTTATAGTTGTAGACATGCTCATGGTTGGTTGTAAATATCATTACTTCTAGTCATATAATGATGATTACAATGGTTATACTAGAGCAATTCTGATTACATAGATTGATGTAATCAATTACATCTCTCTTAATTACTTCCCTCCATCCCCTCTTTTTCACCCATACCTCCACTTAGTAAAATGATGCATTAGATTGTAATCAAAATTACATCCAACTAAACAAGCCTTTAATATTTTTTTCACTAGCTAATGATAAGTGTAAGCATTTTTTAACTATATCTGAGTTCTTACCCAATCTTTTGGCAATGAAAATTGGACGGATCATAACATCTAGTATTGGATATTGTAATAATACTTAAACAAATAAGTATCAGAAGTTTTTTTTAAGAGGAAGTTTATATTGTAAAAGTCCCTTTAATGGCTACTGTTTCTCAATGTGATGCTTATAGACTTGTCAGCCTGCTGAATCTTCCTTAGAATTCTCTGTTCTTCATAAATCATAATACTGAACTGCTTTGTGAATATATCTGTTACTTAATCCTCAAAGAAACAAGCAGCCTGCACCAATCCAGCTTCAAAAATATTATTTTCCTCATGAGACTTTCTATCCTGTGAAGGCATGGTATGCCCCTATGTTCTTAGTTCCTGCAAGGAGTAATGGCTTCTTCAGCAAACGTTTAACTTAATCAAATTCAAATTACCCTCAAGCTCCACAAGTAGGTGTCATTTCACCTAAATTTCCATTATTTGATACTTGACACTTTGATATGGGTATGAACACTTGAGACTTCACGCATCTGTGACCTACTCATTGACGCATTGTGAATAGATTGTTCGAATTCGATGGTTGAGGCATGTTCTCTTGCCATCATTGAATATATTCCTTTGAGTTTGGTAATGTATCTAACTGTCTTCTTTAGAAATGACCAATTGCTTGTTGGAGCTTTAACCATCAATGAGCCATATAGGTTTATGGACCTAGTTATTCTTGTTTTGACCAAATCCTAAGCTGAGAGCCTGAAACTAAACTTGAAATTTTCATTAGCCTATAAATCTGCTGTCCAGTTCTTTTGGTTTGCTTCACTGGGCTAACCAAAGTTCAAGCAAATATTTATTTGAAATAATGATGTTTACTAATATCTATTGCTGGAGGAGAAACTAGGGAGTGAGAGAGATGTTGCGGTGCTGGTCATGGGGGCGATCAAATGACTATGGTGGAGGTGCTTGGGGGTTGAGGGCAGGTGGATGGGTTGTTGAAACACAACTTGGGGAAGGGAATTGTTTAGTCTGGTGGTCAAAATTGTCTATCACTACTTGTCCAGTTCGCCCTGAAAAAAATCTAGATTGTAGATTCCTTCTTTGATATGACAACACAACAGGACCCTCGTCTCAAACCACAATCAGCATGACTGGAGAGCTTTACTGTATTAGGTTATGCTATTCTGTTTAACTCTGTTGGAGGACGCGGACTCTTTTCCCTTAATGATTTCTTTTCTTTTGTCTGAAAATAAGGACTGTCATTGCAGTCTCCTAATACAAGTCTCATAATTCACAATGCAATGCAAAGACAAGTAGTGAGTGACACTAGAAGCATGAGAATGTACAAGATCAATTTACTAAAGCAATCGAACAACCCTAACAGTTTCGATGAAAGTTTACCCTCAAAAGGCTTATACAGGGTTTTCTTCCGATTTAGAATGACTCATTGCTGCATTGCTATGTTTGTATTCTCTTGGCGTTGTTTCCAAAGCATTTTAAAAGATAGAAACCATTTTCCTTCTAAACGCGTGTTCTTTTCAACTTATTTTGACACAACTGAAACTGACCTGAACTGATTAGAATTAAATTGAACTGAATTGAATAATAGTAATCTGTGAGAAAAAAAGTAAATTGCAGGAACTGAATGAACTTATCTAAACTGAATTGAATTGAATAATAGTAATCTATGAGAGAAAAAGTAAGTTGTAGGAATTGAACTGAACTTATCTAAATTGAACTGAATTGATGCTTATCCAGATAAGTTGAAAAGAACAAGCCCTAAGTTTCTTGTCTTGGAGCCAAGCAGACCTTTGGACTCATTTTTGCTGTTTAAGGAGCTAATGAGTAGCAGGTGATTATATTATTGGATCCGAGAGTAGCAGGTGATCATATTATTGGATCCGAGAGAGGATATGGAGTCTACTACCTTCTCAAATTGGTGAGCTGAAAGTAACTTTCACAGTTCACTATAACCTACTGTATTAAGATCCAGTGGTAAATTCTGGTGTGGATTACGGATCTTACTATATAGCAGTGCCATTAAATAGTCTGGAAGGAAGGGGAGAAGAATGCTCCTCCATTCTTGCCGCTGTTTGTAGTAGTATTGATTTAGGTTTTCTGTAGCATTTGCTGGTAACTTGCACATGTGTGTTTCTAGTTTGTTGCCATTTTTGCTGGTTGTATGCCTAGTGTTTTTGGGTTCCATGTGCATTTCTTTATTGTTCTGCTGCTAAATGAGAGCTGAGTTTGCCAGAGTAGTGATAATACTGTATGAGAGATAATATATGGGGTATGGTTTAGGCTAATGTTTTCCCCCTGTATCTATCTGTTAGTTTATCAACAAACCACGGCTTAACTTCAATTGTTACAGACTTTCATCTTCAGAGCTGGGATTATGTACACCTCCACCAGCAGTGAGCCTGAACAACAACTTAAGTCAAATATGTTTTCATTAAGTGGTGCTGAATTTTTTGGTGCTGTTGGCCGTAGCATAAACTTGGGTAAGCCTTGTTGTATATTCGTCATCAGACTCTATTGTACACCATGTTATAAGTGTTTGATTATTTGAAGCTATTTAAAACATTTTCATCTATAATGATAGGAGGCCAAACCGCTTTAGCATTAAGGCTAGTGTTGGCAATTTTCACATCCAAACTTTCCTCAGACGTTGATCGTCCATTTGGAGATGAGGTAATTAACATGGGAATTTTATCTTTTGAGACATATCTAGAGGGTGTTACACTTTACTAATACACCTTTGATTTCAGTTTCGTGCTGCTCGAATAGTATCTGAAGAAATCGGTGCGCAGATAGTCCTTGGAGATCGACCCGTTGAAATCACAGTAAGTCTGTAACAGTCTAATATAGAACCGTCTTTAGCATCATTAACTTGGAGTATTAAAGCTGAATTTGAATTTAATAATCATGCTCTGTTGTAGCTTGAGAGGGCATGGAATTCACTGAATTGGACTGAAAAACTGAGCTTAGTGGGTTCAGTGTTCCGTGGGATCACATCTTCATCAGATTCATCCAGAGCCAACGTGAAGGTTTTTCTACTTGATACGTTTAGTTTCCATGTTGTAACAAAAACTTCGATTTCCTTTGATACTATTGCTTTAACTATATTTGGTTGCAGGAGTCGGGTACAAATGACAGTCCTTACCAGCTTTATGAGAAACTCAGCTTGTCATTTCCTTCCCTTTTACAGCCGCTTATACATGAGCGTGACACGGTAATAATCTCACCTCTTTCAAGCTCTTAGGTTCTTTTCATTTCAACTAAACAGTGTTAAACTGAGCTCAACTGAATGGATAATAATAAGTAAGAGAAAATGTAAGTTGCAGAACTGGATTGAACAGAATGTAGTATAAAAACGATGAATGACAAGGCCTTGATCATTAAATGCAGAATTTTATCAGCACTAAACCAAACTTTATAATGCCATGAATAGCATATGATTAACTGAAGAAACCGTGTTTTATACTTTCAATTTGCAGTATCTAGCGTGGTCTCTGAAGCGAAGCAAGGCTGTGAAAAGCTGCAAGCGAGTGGTGGGAGTAATTGGGAAAGGCCACCTAAATGGGGTGATATTTGCACTAGTCTCAGACCTTGGAGACCTGCGATTTCGAGATCTGGCTGGAAAGAGAGCATCTGCTGGTAGTCCTAATGGTTGGATTAATAAATTTCTTAAAGATTTGGTTAGGGATACATTGATTGGGATTGTGCTCTGGGTATTATATGAACAAGCTCAAATCTGGTTTCTGAGTCATTGATTATGTAATTCTGGGTACCAAATTCCCGAGGAATTTGTGAGATATGTAATGTAAGTAAAGAATTGAACATATTCAATGCAAGTAAAGAATTGAGTTAGTGTTGACATTGCATACTTTTATACGTGCGAAGTTATAGTTATGGTTTATTATGGCATTGGAAGCTTTTATAGATTTTCTTATGAAGATAGTATTTCATGCTTACTATTATTGTTAGATTTCAAGAAATTTTGAGGAAAAACAAAATAGAATGGAGTAACAAATAATGTTACTGTTTAAGGGAGTGAAATAAATAAATATATGACCATTCTTACACAAGATGGTTATTTCAGTATAAACCTTGGAGATGCAACATTTTAAGCAAAATGTAGAAGGTATACAGTAGTCATTACTTCTATGGATAAGAATTTTGTAAATTTAGATACAAGCATTCTCTCTTGGGTAATGATACAACAGGGTATCATATTGTAGCTTACAAATGTTAAAAAAAATTACCTTGCTATAAATGGTGTTTTTTGTGTGTGTAGAACACATGTTATAGAACATATATCTACAAGAGGACATTCTACGTTGGATATTCTGACTTATGCTTTAGAGGAAAATAGCATCTACAATACAATTCTTACAAGTCACAACAACAAATCTACTCTAGCCACTATAGATAAGGAAAAATTTAAAAGAGTACTCTCTTTCTTAGTCATTACATATGTAACGATTAACGGGAGGAGGTAGTTTAAGAGTAATTTTTTTATCATGCTAATTTACGATATTTTGTTCTTTTATGTAATGTATGTTATAGTTATAGACAATAATCATATAGAAAGAGAATTTTTTTTTTTTTGTCCAGAGAAAACAATTTATGTTGGACACTCTTGACTTTGTGATGCTAACACAAGAATACAACTCTATTTTAGGAGAAAAAGTTTACTCAAACATTCTAGTACCCCTATTTTCATTTTTCAAATTGTCAAGATATTTTCAGCTCATCTTAATTACCTAAGTGGGTTATGTATTAATGAAGTTTGTAAAGAATTGTTTGTTGATATATAGTCTAAATGTATATGATTTATTGTAATACCGGTATAGAGGATCTTTCCGGTTACAGTTATATATGTGTAATGTTTAGTTTGCAATTGAGGTACATTTCTTCGCTATTGCGTTCTGTTTTGCTATCTGTAGACTTCAGCATGACAGGAGTACTTTAAGAGTTACAAATTGTTCTAGCAATAGGTGACAAGGAACATAATTCTCAAGTTTTGGCAATAACCGATAAAGTAGGGGGTTTGACGCTATTCAAAATACACTAACTCAAGCCTCAGAACATATCTCTGATCTGTATACATTTATAGATGACAAATTTTAAAATTTCAAACAAGTACTCTCTTTCGATAATGATAATGGGAGGAGGTAGGTCAAATAGACGTAGAAACACCACTTGCATTTAAAGCTTTCAATTTTAATCTTATGCTGCTAATATACGACATTTGTTCCTTTGTGTAAGAACACACACGTTATAGACAGTAACTACATATAGAAGTCGTTATAAGGGATGTGTTGGTCGAAACGGAACTCAATTATGTTGGATACTCTTACTTCATTACACTTAGTTTAAAGCTTACAATTAAAGTCTTATGATGCTAATATACGACATTCTGTTCCTTTGTGTAAGAACACGTTATTGACCATAATTATAGATATAAGTCGTTATATGGTATTTGTTGGTCCAAATGAAACTGATTTACGTTGAATACTTTCGACTTCATTACACTTAACTTAGGACAAAATGTTGGAACTTAGAACAAAAGGTTTACTCTACACACCCTTGTACTCCACTTTTCATTTTTCAAAAGTTTTCAAGATATTTTCAAAAGTTTTCAAGATATGTTCAAAGGAAATAACAAGGAAATGGGGCAAAAAAAGTGAGGACTTGACTTACAAGTCACAACAATAGAGATATAGTAACCCAAAAACTTGAACAAAAACAGGGGAGCAAAACCCCAACCGTGGAAGCATACGTGCAACGGCTGTTGAACTATTTTGCATTGTGATTTGGTGATCTCAAGATATTAAATGCATGCATTCTTCATCATTGACAAAGAAAAAAAAAAAAAAAAAAAAAAAGAAACCAAAAGTTTTTGTCAGTCACCTTTTTCTCTAACACTAACTATTCACCCAAATTCAGCCATTATTGTTGAGTAATAAATTGCAAATCTTCACATTAACAAGCAAGTCTTATTGAGTTGACACTGGTTTTCTTAGCCAACCCACCGGATTGTGCAATACCGCTCACAGGAAAACCACCAGAAACTCACTGTTTTGAACTCTCAGATGCCACCTTGCCACCACTAACTTACACTGACACACCCTAATTTAAGAGCTTAAGCACCAATGCACAAGTGTTTTCTCTTTGGTTTTTGATAGGCTAATGCTCACGTTTTTGAGCTTCTACATTCTTACTTTTTTACTGACCATTTTCAACTCATCTTAATTACCTAAGAGGGATATGTATTATGGACTTTAGTAGAGGAATCTTTTGTTGATTAGTGGTTTAAGTGTTTATAGTTTATTTATTGCAATTCTGGTATATATAGGTGATGTTTCCAATTATCAGTTGTATGCGTGTACTGTTTAGTTTGCGCACAGTTGGTCGTGATTGCATTTTGCTGTTCTATATGTAGACTTTTAGGAGTAAGAATTACGTACGTCCTGTTCCTACAATAGGTGACACAGACAGAATTCTCAGTTTTAGGCGTTAACCTTTAAAGTAGGGAGTTTGACGCGTACGCTATTGAAGATACACTTACTCAAACCTCAGTACATGGCTCTTCTACACTAACTAGAAGCTAAATAGTGATTATCTCGTAATACACTTACAAGAAGGAAAATAGTAAGGTATCTTTAATGGGGCGCCCATGGGTTGCACTTTATAAGCAAATTAGTAGTGATGGATAACTTTAAATTTCTTTACCATTTATTTTTAAATATTTACTCATAAAGGTGCACCCCTAATGAGACACCTAATTATTCGCCTTAAAAAAATACGTAAACAATTTTAGTTAGGATAAATGTATATTGTATTAGTGTTTTATTTTCATACTCCTTAAACCAAATGATAAAATCTAATTATTCTTCATTTCTATTGGAAATTTCCTATTTAGAAGCTTTCCATCTACATGGATAAAATTGAATTAGGAAGAAATGAACTAGAGAAAATAAAAAAATAATAATAATTTTCTAAATTTTAAATTATCTTATTTTATAATCTGCCTAAGAGCTCCATGGATTATTTTCCTTATTTTCTGATTTCTTGTTATATATAACATAAATCCATATTAAGTTTGATTTCTTACTTATTTTAGCTATTTAGGCAAATAATTTGTTAACTTAATAATCAACTTAAGCCAAATAAAAATTACTACAATGGCAATATTGTCAATTTTTGGCAAAACTAAAAATCAGTTTAATTTCAAAGTCAGTTTTGAAAAGCAAATAGTCAACTATATAGAAAAAGAATTTTACTTGTATAACATACGCAATTATCTAGCATTTCAAAAAGTAGGAACGTGAAACTAGCAACCATCCCAAATTGAACAAATGAATTTCAATTTTTCTAGATAAATGTGGGAGAAAAAGAAACAGTAAATAATTTATACAGTTGATGGTGGTCAACTACGTATTAGAGTGCACAATTCCTATCATGCAAGAAGCCACCCTATTATCTGGTGACATTTGTATGATTCTTTATGGTGTGTAATCTCTTATAAAAGGTGGGTTGAGCTGAGGGTCTCAGATACAGTTTTAGTTATAGAAGAGTGTCTCCGTATATACTCATCAGATTGAAGCAAAGCATGGCAAGAAGTAGCGTTCAGATTAGCATCCTGGTGGTTGATGACGACCCAATTTGTCTATCACTTGTTTCTGGGATTCTTCAGAAATTGAATTACCATGGTATTAGATCCCTCTCTTCTAAATAAAAGTTTGTAATCTCCTGGATAATTTTCCTTAACTTAAAATCATGTTGTATGACTTTTTGATTTGATTTCTTTTATTTGTTGACATCTTTTCTCTGGTAGAACAGGATCCAATATGATGATGGTGGACAGAATCATTTGTATGATCTTGAGTCATCTTAAAATGAAAGAAAGAAAGAGGGAGATGTTAAAACATTTGTGATCCCTCGTCACAAAGAGATTTTACAGAACACAGATTTGTGTTACAGTTTTGTAAATCTTTCCCCCTTTTTGAAAACAAAATTGATTTTTTTTTTAATATAGATCCATTTCCAGTGCAAAATAGCGTGTCATTTTAGTCCAATGTCAATTTTCTCTCTCTCTCTCTCTCTTTTTGTATTCCTCTTTCTTTCCCTCTCTTTTTGATTGTTGTTCTACAGTTTCTCTCTATTTGAATTCCAAACATCATTTTGTCTAGAACTTCATACTCTCTTCACTATCTAAAAGAAATGGAGGCTTCTATTTTGCTATATGAGGAGTAGCTAACTACTGGTTTAGTGTCCAATTCCGTTTCGTTGTTTTTTCTCTAGATTTTAGTGTTTTTGGACTACATGATATATACAAAATTTTGATCTTTCTCTTGTAACTTTTTTCCCCTTGATTGCTTACTATTTTTTTTTTTTTTTGGTTCTTTAATATCAAACAAGTAAGTGTTTGATGGATTTGAAACCATATGTCATTATGGAATTCAACTATTTTTTCTAAAATCATCAACTTTTGTGTTTTGATGTCCATGAACAAGTGAAAGACTGAAAGGAATAGCAGAATTAAGTAGAAAACAAAAATGAAGACATTCATTTATATTTATGTTTCTCCTAAAAAAAAAAAAAGGAATTCATATATAGGTTGCACATTTTTGTCTTTCCTCTTG
>BSSO01001144.1:0-25579 GCA_030267885.1 Mesembryanthemum crystallinum
AAAAAAGAAAATAAACAAATGTTATTGGCACTCTTAATAATCGCTGATTGTGTATGGACTTGTTATAGGACTTATATCCTGCAGAACAGGGATGCCATTATCTTGCAGTTGGCTGCAGCAATAATTCTGTTCACATCTGGGATACATTAACTTTGACTTTAATCTTTGAAGTTAAATGTCCAGGTTAGTGAAACTATTACATTTAGTCTTATCTTTCAATTTATTCTGAAGTTAGAGCAGCGCGTTGCGATGTTGTATGGTCTCATCACATAACATGACCAATGTTCTTTGTCATATTTTTGTGTTGATAAGTACCTACCCTCTTTGGAGAAGGAGTTTGAGGAAATTTTTATTCGAGAGAAGATTAGTTGGCTTCAAAAGATTAAACCCAAGTGAGTTAAGGAGAGGGGGTTGTAACTCTAGGTTCTTTCATAGAGTGCCTAGTAATTTTGCAAAAAAAAAATAAAAAAATAAAAAAAATCATAGAGTGGCTAGTGCTACGAGGCTTAAGAGTTTTATTCGGGAGATAGAGAGGGATTCAGGTGAGTTTGTGAGTGATGCCACCTTAATGGATGAGGAGATCAGTGCATTTTATAAGATTCTGTTCTATGAGGACTGTTTTTTCCGTCACATGATGGAAGGGTTGAACAGTTGGACTGGTATCCTATTAACACTTCTGATGCAAATTGCTTGCAGCATATACTTGAGGTGGAGGAAAAGGAGTTTTTTTACATGGAGTGGTAAAAGGCTTCGGGTTCAAACTGTTATACACTGGCCTTTTTTTCCAGCGATGTTGGGATTTTATTGAGGGGGACCTTGTTAAGTTTGTTGAGGAAAGGGGAATCAATTGATCAATTTCACTTTCTTAACTTAGTCCCCAAGAAAGACAGCTCACTGAATGTGCTGGATTTTAGGCCTATAAGTCTTGTCACTGGCATTTATAAGATTCTTACCTAAGTCTTGGCAAATAGGTTGTATGCTCTCTTCTTATCATAGTGCTTTTATTGAGGGTCGTCAGATCTTAGATGTTGTATTGGTTGCCAATGCATTGGTGGAGCTGGAGGATGTTAGAAATCCGATTTCGGTCAAAAGGGTCTTGCTTTCAAGTCTGATTTTGAGAAAACTTATGATAGAGTTAGCTGGAGCTTCTTAGATAAGGTTTTGAGAGAAAGGGTTTTTTCTTGGGTGGAGGAGGTGGATCATGGGCTGCTTTAATGCTGCCTCTTTTTCTGTTGTGATCAATGGTCTTCTGCAAGGTTGGTTTGGTGCTTCTAGAGGTGTAGGCAGGGCGACCTGTTATCGCATTTTTTTAATTTTATTTTAGCTCTTGTTTGTTGATTTCCTTAATAGGATGGTCATTATGGAATCTGAGAGAGCGTTAACTAAGGGCATCAGGTTGTTACCATTCGCAGATGATACTATCTTCTTCCTGAGACAATCTTACCCCTCTTAAGTATGTGTTGACCTCCATCCAAGCCTTTGAGTCTATTTCTGGCTTTAGGTTAATCTTTCCGAGAGTGGAGTTGCTGGCATTAATTTTGATCGTGTTGGTTTGAGCCACTACAGCTCTTTAGCAGATTGTTGTGTCCTTCAATGGCCTATTATTTACTTGCGTGTTCCTTTGGGAGGTAATTCAACCCCGTTTGAATTTTTGGGATCTTTTTGAAGGTGACTAGGTGGCTAGGGGTGGAAGGGTGCCTATTTTTCTTTGGGGGTATATAACTCTCATATATCTTGTATAGCTTCCATTCCTGTGTATGTTTTTATCCATCTTTAGAGGTCCCAAATGGGTAGCTAGGAGGGTGGAGTTTATCATGCGAGAATTCCTTTGGTCGGGTATGAGTGAGAGGACTAAATGGGGAGACTTAGTCTGGTGTCTAAGAACATTTTGTTGGTATGGCTTTGGCGGTTCCCTTTCGAACCTGTGTCTCTTTGGCACAAGGTCATTCAAAGCAACTATGGAATTTTCAAAATGGATGGGGCGTTTATGCTACATTTCTGCTGGTGGTGGAGTTACTTTTGCTAGGCCATGGAAATCACTTTCCAAGTTCTATCCTTCTTTCCTAGCCTTGGGTAGCTTTAAAGTTGGCCTAGGGGACATGATTTACTTCTGGGAGGGTACTTGGCAAGGAGATGCTCCTTCTTCGGTGTGGGTTTACCCATCTATAAAGTCTCTCTTCTTCTCATCACATGCTTATTTTTCACTTTTATACTGTCGATGGCTCTTCTGTCTCCTGGAATTTCTAATTCACGAGGAACGTCGATGGGGGGGAGACTAATGAGCTTTCTGAGATTGCTTTCTTTACTTGAATCCTTTACTTATGATGACGGGACAGTCTGTTGGGTTTGGGCCTTATTAAACACAAGGTATTCTTGTAATTTCTTTTCAGCATCTGACTTCCTCCCCAGTAGATTCTTCTTTTCCCCTGTTATTTTGGGTGTCAAAGGTCCTTCGAAGGTGCGTGCTTTCTTTTGCACTGTGCTCCTTAATAGATTAAACCAACAAGCTGTGGCAGAGACAAAGGCCTCATCAACTGCTATCACTTGACGTTGTGTACTGTGCTATGGAGCAAGTGAGACTAATGAGCATATGTTCCTACGTTGCGCCTTTGTTTGGAGTATATGGCAGGATCTTTTGGTATTTTTGGAGAGAGTTGGGATTTGCCCCTCAAGCTTGTTGGTGCTGTTCGAGACAGCTTTTAGAGGCTTTAGTTCCAAGGAGGGGATAAAAGTTGATTTGGGATAGATTGGTCTACCTTTCTTCTTTGTGGGTTTCTGCCATAGAATTTTCCAGTAATTCCTTTGTTTGATGTACAGAGGGATTGGAGGTCATTATTGTAATGATTGTTTCTTAGAAAACTCCTTAATGATTGTTTCTTAGAAAACTCCTTAATGATTGTTTCTTAGAGAACTCCTTGTCCATTTTTCCTGTAAGGCTGTAATATTCCTTTTACCTTTGCCCGAAAGATTATCCTTGTTTGAAACAGTGTTAGGACATTTAGGTAACATAAGGCTCTTTTCTCTATTTTCTTCAGCTGTTAACATATCTAAGCGCTTTCCAATCTTTACTTTTTCAAGTTATGTTTTTCGTCTGTAGAGAGGTGCCTTCTATACTCTATGCGGTTGTGGGGTAATGAACTGGAAGCTCTTCATATTGCAGCTGGTACTATCTTTAATGAGGTAACCATTGCTTGTTGCTGATAATTAGTAGGTTGTTAGTTTGTTGTCATCGCTCTTGGTTGTTTCTGTTAATATAGTGACCATTACAATTTGCAGACCACTATAGATGTATATATATTTCATCTTCTATGCACTCTTCAGAACTAAAAGTGGTTATGTATGGGGAAAGCAGTTTTTTTCCACATCAACCTGTTCTTGAACGTGGTTTGTTTTAGATTCTAGATTGGTGAGACATTATTTTGTCAATTGAATGTGACATTTTGTGACATTTTATTAAAAGGAAAATATATTAACAATGATGATGATGATGATAATGAAGCGCATTTGAGGAAATTGAGAACAGTGTATATAGCTTTTAAGAAGAGTAGACATTTATTTAAGGACAACCCATGATGGAATAGTGGATATTCTTTGTTGCATGGTAGGAGTGTATTCTTTTATCCTCCATCTCCCTTTCACCGAGTGAGGAAGGGTGGGGGGTTGTAAGGGATCTTTGGGTATGGAATGGATTCATGTGATGTGTAGGACTTGTTCTTGAAGCCTTCGTATTTAATATCAGTATAGCATGGTGGAAAGCAAATTTGGATCTGACAGAATGATTTATTTCCTTTGCCTACTAGTTTATCATCACATAAATATGTGATGAAAATCGTATCTGATTTTTATCAAATCAATGGGAGGTGAATGTAGTAGTTCTTTGGAAATTGAACACATTATAATCAACACTCACAAGGATCAATTTNCCATTGATTTAGAGAAGCAATTATGTTTGTGGATCACATGGCTAATTTTGGGCACCAATCTCAATCATTGGCCGTTGCGCATTAACTTTCTAACTTCATCGATGAGGATTCTTTAGGATGGCTCCCTTGAGTGATTCACCATAGTTTGCATACCTTATTCCCAAAAAGGGGGGAAGAAAGAAAAGAGATAAATAGTGGGAAGAATGAAATGAAAAAAGTTTCTCCTTAACTATCTATATTGATAAGGTGATTTCGTACAATGAAATAGTGCATTGTTTCACTGTGTTTCAGTTAACTCTGATGCAGGCATGCAGCTAATATGCTACATTTTTCCTTCATAGGCCATAATTATTTATTCTTAAAACTTGTGGTATCTGGTCTGCTTAAACCATTTATATATCCTAATTCCTAATTGATAGGTTTAAATCCTCGTTTTTTCAGATTGTCGTGTGGAAGTTGGTCCGTCAACCTTGCACAATATCTTTAACTAGAACAGCAAAAGAGCTCAATAGCAGTTGTGGATATACTGACCCATTGGATTTTCACTGTTATGAAGCACATATTGTTTCTAGGCTTGCTGGCCACCAAGGTTCTATATTTTGTTTATCATGGTCAAGTGATGGATCCAAATTAGTTTCTGTCTCTGATGACCGCAGGTGAGCAAATTCATAAGCTCTAATATGATTAGTGATTCATGAATTTCTTACTCTATAATTCCGAAGTGAGAAATTGACGTGAATATTTTACAGTGCTCGAATGTGGATAACTCATACTGAAATGAACACAGCTGACAGTTCGAAAAAATCACATGGCGCTTACTTGGCTGGTCCTATGCTGTTTGGTCATGCTGCTCGGGTTTGGGATTGCTGCATTTCTGATTCTGTAAGCTCCACATATAATCTCTGAGGCATATGTTCTGGCTTTGAGAAGTTTGAGTTCTGAAACTAGTCTTCTGTTTAATTGTCCATGCATATCTGGCAAGATTTCTTTCAATGATTTAAATTCTCCCCCTTCATGCGCGGCTGCGCCATCTTCCTATGCTTTATTATGTTTTCCGTGTTAGGTTTAATTTTCATGTTGCTAAGTAGTAGTTGTCTGACTGCTATAAGTATCTATTAGAGAGCGATCACTTCTGTTCTGTTCATTATCCATCAATTTCCCAGTCTAGTTGTCACCCTTTGGATTGTGCTTATCTTGTTCTAAGCGGAATGGTGGAAGTTATAGTATAATTTGCAATTTGCCCAAGTTTTGGGAAGGAAAGTGCATAAAATGTGGTATCCATCTCTCCTGCATGGTTGTCTGGAAGTCATATTTTTCTCTTAGCAAGAATATGCTCCAAACTGGAGCCTTTCTCAGTTAATATTTGATATGCTTCTTTTGAAGCTGAATCTTTTCATCATCTTTTCTTTTGTAAGTTAATAGTCACTGCTGGAGAGGATCGTACATGCCGTGTATGGGGACTAGATGGCAAAGAGCTAAGAGTGATCAAAGAACACATGTAAGTGGATTTTGTAACATAGATACGTGTTTCCTACTTTAGTAACTGGAACACTTCAGTAATTCAGGTCTGCATTTTTCAAATGTTGTCCCTTTTTTAAAGGGATATTGTATATGATGCCCCTTTACTTCAAGACAAACCTATATCACCAATATTTTTCAGATGCATTCCTCAGATGGACACTATGGACACTGCACACTATAACTTGTTGACCCTCCTCACTTTCTGTGACTTAAACAGTTGAGTGCTTATGTGGTAATGTTCTGTTGATCTGCCAAGTACAATGTTGTAAGACGAAATGCCCCTCACTCATGTTTCTTATTTCTATTTTCCCTTATTAGTGCACTTAAATCAAAGGGTAGCCTTTCATCAGCTTCTGTTGTGAATGGTTCCCGCTTCTCACTGATACCAGCTCACCTTTTACCATTCCATGGTGGTAGTGGTCGTTTGTGGCCCCAAGGCGCAGCACAACTACTATCATCTCTGTTTCTTTGTTAGCCTTCAGCCCCAGTAGAACTACCATATCTATCTCTTCCTGATGGCCAGGAACACCAAAGTGGTGTCTGGTATGGTCCCCTTTCTCTATCCCTGCCATTTCCCTCTCTCAGATGAAACCATTGCAGGGGTGAGCACATATTTCAAGTAACTGCAATGATGTGCGCATGCCATATGCCGGAACATTCACAGTAGGCCACTTTTGTGGTGGCTCCCATGGCATGGTGGGGTAGTGGCTATTTTACTTTCTCCAAATTATGAAGTTAATATTGCATTTGACAACGAGAGAAGCTGTATCCCTAGTATCATGATAGGCTGTTGGCTTCTTCTGATTTGATTCAATTAGTATTATACATTATCTCATTGTTCGAAGGTGTAAAATGCATTTCCTTCATTACCCATTATTAAAGCATCAATGTGCAAGACTGCTGCTTCTTTAGGTTGTTTTAGTGTGATTTACTGGAATAGACTGATGGTTGACTGCAAACACCCTCTTCCTTAATTCACCCGTTAGTACAATGCAATTCTTGTCAGATCAATTTATGTCATACTGTGGACCCGTAATCTAACACTTGTAATAAGTTCATATACTCAAATTTACTGCTTGAGCATGTTTCTTGGCGAGCTCATGTCTAGTTGCACCCGGCTAATCTAGCCAACAGTGTTGATTGTGTATTTTCTTGTACTACTGAAGTAAAGATATTGATACTCTGTAGGGGGAGGGGAATATGGCGATGCCTGTATGATCCAGATTCTTCACTGCTTGTTACTGCTGGATTTGATTCTGCAATCAAAGCCCATTGTTTTGGTGCTCCTTCATCTGGATTCTCAGGTGAATCTACAAAAGGTGTAAATGAAAGAAGAGAAGCGGTCCTTGAAGTTTGCATCCCAAACTTATCAGAGCATACTGGGCTCATGGATAGGTAAAACAATTCTGAACTTGCGGCTTCATAAGATTCCTCCCAAGCTGTTGATCATCATTAAGTATGTGGAAAATACCATATTTTATGTGTAAATGTCTGTGGTCCATTCTTAAAATATTCGTTCTTTAAATTGTTAGGGTTTACCCAAGTGAGAGAATTTTGTTTCCTTAGCTTGTTTTATGTATCTTACCGTTTGATAACAATTGTGCTTTACCTAGCATTGTAGTAATTAACTGTATTGTGCTTAGTCTTTCTGGGACATTGGGAGTGAGACATGGGAAAGCCAACCATTGAGCTACCATATGATTCCTTGAGTAGGATGCATGTAATAACATCTGACTAGTAAATCCCTCTCTCTCTCTCTCTCTCTCTCTGCTTGACTGCATGTGCCTCAGCTTCCTGCTGGCAATTGTTTCTTACTGATATAAGTTGCTTTCACCTAGCTTATCACTATTCAAACTTTTCCTGATAAGAACTTTTGTTTTTGTCATGGCAGTAAAAGCGAGTATGTACGCTGCTTAAGATTTGCCAGTGAGGATACGATCTATGTTGCTACAAACCATGGTTATGTGTACCACACTAAACTTTTTGACTCTGGATCTGTCAAATGGACTGAACTTGTCAGGGTCTCTGAGGAGGTACCAGTTATTTGTATGGATTTGTTATCCAGAAACCTTTCAGAGCTGCCCTTTGGAGTTGAAGATTGGGTTGCTGTTGGAGATGGTAAAGGCACCATGAAAGTGATTAAAGTTGTGCTCAATGATGGAATTCCTACAGTAGCTGTTATGATTTCTTGGTCAGCTGAATTGGAAAGACAACTCTTGGGAGCATATTGGTGCAAGTCATTAGGATCTCGGTAACGGTCATTCTGCTACAATCTTGACTTGGAAAACAATTTATCCCAAAGATTATGTGCAAATTTCAAAGTAACTGCTTTTGGTTAAGCAAACTGCAAACATTATCGGTGATAGTATATCCACTGTACAGGGAATTCATTCCTCTGTTTGATCAATAGACAAAATCTTATCCAGTTATATGATGTTGGTCATTGAGTTCTTCATTTGCATTCTGGTGTAGGGGATTATTCTATTAATTGCATCCTCGTTGTAATTTTGCTCCAACTCTTATCAGCCTACCTTGGCCGCTTTAGTGAGGAATACCTGCCACCTTATCACTTCTCTTAGATGTGCTTGGGAGTCCTATTTTTCTAGAGTATTCTCTAATCAGAAATTAAAGTAATCCCTCTGCTTTCTATAGGTGCTATTCCTTTTCTCTTCTGAAAGACTTGCTCTGGATCTGATCTGTTTCTCTATTAAGCCTAACCCTGTCTGAAAGAGCACTTTTACTTATTTTGTGTCTGTTACAAGATGGTGGAAATCGTCCAACAAGCCTGTGGTTTTTTTTTTTTTTTTTTTTTTTTTTTTGGCAATCAAATGTGGTTTTTGTAATTGCTAAACGATAGTCTTTATAGTTGATTTATTTTCCATCAAAGAGGGTTTTGTTGTTAGGTAAGTACAAATTCATTTTGTATCTCCAATGATTGTCCAGGTTCATTTTCACATCTAACCCTAGGGGTCTGGTGAAGCTATGGAGGTGGTCTGATCCTTTATCTCATAATGCTATGGGTAATACTGACGTGTATCTAGTTGCGGATTTCATATCACCTTTTGGTGCGAGGATAATGTGCCTGGACGTGTTTTGTGAGAAAGAGGTGTGTTCTTTCCTCCCCCTTTCCTGATTATGTTTAGGGAATATTTCTTGCACTTGGTTCCGTGACCTTTGTCTATATTGGAATGTAGTATCAATTGCTTCATAGGAATACAGTGAAGTAGTTTTGCCTACAAATCAAATATATTGGACTAATGCTATTTGAAGGAATGTTGCTCATATTAACTGGGACCCCCTGGAATTTTTATCTTTGCAGGTACTAGTTTGTGGGGATTTGCGTGGTAATCTAGTTTTGTTCCCTTTGTCGAAGAACTCACTAGTTGTTACCTCTCCACAATCCATTGAGAAGACACCTTCTCTGACATATTTCAAAGGAGCTCATGGGATATCTACAGTGTCCAGCATCTCAATTGCCAGATTCAGCTCCAATATAGTTGAAATTTGCTCGGTAATGGATGAACTTAACCTACTAAAACTAGTCATTACAAAAACATATATATAGTTCTTATTTCATGCTTCTTTTTTTTGGTGGTGGGTTATTGGTATGATAATGTATGTTGATTATCAACTTTTTGTCATAATTTTATACGAATAAGTGTTCCAATACTTTGCCATGCCGATAAGCTTTCTGTATTTGCCGCTTGGTGCTATCGATATATTTCTGAGGTACTATAGCTCGAAATTGGTAATTGTCCTGCTTAGTTGTCTGAAAAAGAATTGACAACCCCCCCCCCAAATGGAATCAAATAACTGCCTCTACTCTAAGCAACTGCTGCGATGTAGCGGTATTTGAAGCTGTAATTACGGTGCAATAGCCGTGAACCTTTTGCATGCTTCGTGAAATATGCTTTTGCCATATCGCCACTGTTATTGTATTCGCAAAAGCCTACACTATTTGCCCCCCCTTCCCTCCCCTCCTTCTATTTCATCAGTTAGCAGTAACACCTTTGCAGTCATACACAGTGATTTCCATTTTGTTGTAGGGTGACTAGCGTCGTCTGAGTTTAGAATTCTTTCCCTCCTACTCGGCTTCAATCAGTCTCTGGTTACTTGATTAGCATTGCAAATTCTAAAACCGTTTGAAAGCTGGCTTGGGTAATTGCATAGTTTTGTCTACTTCTTATCTGATAATTGTCAGTTAAATCAGTCATCCTACCAAAAATGTTATCTTTGGTTATCAATTGTGTCTTTAGCTCGAGGTGTAGCCATTCGCCACATTTATCTAGCAATTTGGAGGTATATTATATTCTTTTTAGCTTAAGATTCTCTCTGTCTCATTGAACTCTAGAGAATGAAAAAGGTTTATTTTTATTTTTATTTTTGCCAAATAACTATTTGGAGATAAGGCTAACTTGTCATCACTAATATGTCTTGTGTGTTTGATTATGTTCAGACTGGAGCAGATGGATGCATATGCTATCTGGAATATGACAGAGATCAACGAACTCTAGAATTTGTGGGAATGAAACAAATTAAAGAATTAAGCTTAGTTCAGTCAGTCTCCACTTGTTTCCTGGATAATTCTGCAAACAGCAGCTATGCAGTTGGTTTCTCATCTACTGATTTTTTGATATGGAACTTAACCACTGAAACTAAGGTCTCTCTCTTCTGCCTTTTCCCTTTCTTCAATTCTTTTTCCTTTTTTTTTCTTTCTTTCACTATGGAGTGATTGGCGAAGTGGGGAGGAGTAACCTTGCAACTTACAAACATAAGCATTAAATGACGCCTGAAAATCCTTGTTGATGCAGCTTCTCCATGTCAAATGTGGGGGATGGCGCCGTCCTCATTCTTATCATCTTGGTCACAAACCAGAGATCTGCAGCAGCTTTGCATATGTTAAGGCACGATCTCTTTCTCTTTATTTCCCTGTATTACAAAGTTTTGTTACTATTCCTTTACAACCTTGATATCTGTGCACAGTAAATAAAGATATTAATCTTGTGGGTAGCTGCTATGAAAATTCCTTCTTTCTTTTATTTATTGTGAACATGGATGATTATAAAAAGTCATGTTCATTTATGCACTTGTGGGCTTGTTCGAGATAGCAAACTGTTTGCCCTTTCAGAGAATACGAAATAGAAGTATGACCTTATGTTTCGTGTTAGTAAATGGTTTAAACTTATAATCTTGTGAGGATGTATTCTTTTCAATTGATTCTTTTTACTCCATTCTAACACAAATATATCACTTCTCATGTTATATATTTTGAGAATATTGTTGAAGGATAGTGCAAGAAATATTACTGTACAAGGAAAGTGTATAATAAATTTTGGACATCAGAAACTAGTGAGACATAAATGCCAGTATTGTTCATAGCCAAATTCGTTGAAGAATAAAAGTCACCTTGATGCTGATATTCATTGCTCTCTTCAAAAGTAGTTTATTTTTCTGTCGCTGATGCTTGGCTGCCTTCGTGGAATTACTCTTTTTGAACTTTCTAATTTTATTTTTTATTTATTCTTTTTCCAGGACGAGATCATCTATATCCATAAATTCCGTGTACCAGATGCTGGAAAGAATATTTTTCCTCGCAACCTTCATCTACAATTCCATGGCAGAGAGATTCACACCTTATGCATTATCTCTGAAGAGTTCAATTCTACAGCAAATGCACAGCATTCTCTTTATCAAAAATCAAGCTGGATTGCTACTGGGTGTGAGGATGGTACTGTGAGGTTAACTAGGTATGAACGTATGATTCTTCATATAATTATTTGTGTAGACGACTTAAGCATTGAGTTTTGGTTATTGTGCATGTACTGATCTATCCGCTATCCTTTTCACATTTATTGCAGGTAAGAAAAACATGCTCAGCGTCTTTCTACAATTTGCTTCTGCTTGCTTTCTGACATATTTGACATTAACACTCCCTTATACTTGAAAGATAAATTTTTCAATAATAATTTTGTAAGCAACTACTTTGATAATTTTGTGAGTGCCAAGTGCCAACTGACAGCATTGTGATGGATCACTCAGGTATAGTTCTGGTGCTGAGAATTGGTCTGCGTCCAATTTACTGGGAGAGCATGTTGGAGGGTCAGCTGTGAGATCATTATGTTTTGTGTCAAAGGTACATTCAGCAGAAACTAAAGGAGATGATGCAACTAATGGGATATGCAAGGATAACAATTTGTCAGAGAACATTGAGAAGCTAAGCTTGCTAATATCTGTTGGGGCAAAGCGGGTGCTAACCTCGTGGTTAATGAGAAGCAGACAGATGACTGAGGGAGATACACCTAACACTGGCCTGCAGAACAAGTTTGGAGACCTTAAGTCTTCATCAGAAGATGTGTCTTCGATGTCATTCAAGTGGCTGTCCACTGACATGCCTGTTAAATGTGTTCGTACAGCAAAGAAGACACACGAGAGTGAAAACTTACTTGGACCATTAGATAATGTTTCTGGTTCTGAGTCTATTTCAACATCTATGAAGATGGAATCAAACCAGCATGGAGATGCAAATGATGATGATTGGAGATACCTGGACGTTACTGCTTTTCTTGTTAGTGCTAATGAGTCAAGGCAAGTTGATTTGATAACTTCTACTACAATTATACTATATAAGTGCTCTTGTCGTTTCAGTAAAAGTTCAGTTCTGTCTTCTTTCAGGTTAACTGTATGTTTTATTGTTGTTGCTTGCTCTGATGCCACACTGATGCTGCGGGCCCTTGTTCTACCATATCGATATTGGTAAGCATAATGGCATTTCAGCATTTAGTTTATTTGATGATTGGTGAGAATTTTGTAAGGGTCAATTGATCTGTAGAATGCTATCTTTTTTGTTTTTGGCTTGCAGGTTTGATGTTGCATGTTTTGCTCCCCTGTCATCACCTGTCCTGGCATTGCAGCATGTTGTCATTCCATTACATCTTCCTCACCAAGGTTTGTGTAATATGTGAACATTTGAAAACAATTGCGTAGCTAATTCGTGGCATGATCCTTACATTCCTGTTAGGTTTTCTAGCTGTATATCGAATCAAGGTTTTAAGGAGTTTTTTCATTTTTTTTCCCCTGCGTTATATATTCAACTTATTGCTTAAATGTGTTTACTGACTGCAAATATCCCTCTTCTAGCTTCTGCTTCTAAACCACCACCCCTCCCCTCCCCTGTTATTGACTACTTGCTGGTTAAATGAAAGACAAATGTAATGGATTAATGGTCATAAATCCACCCAATTTCATGATAAATGTGCAATAAAGAATCTCAGATTTCAAACAAAGCGTGATAATTACTTTCATATATGGAGCTAAATCAGTCTGCAGAGCAAGTAAGCTGGCACAAATTGACACTGTCCTTGTACTCTGGGATGTCACCAATAATAATTTTGGAGTTCCTATGAGACAAGATATGAGTATTTTTCAGTAGAAAATTCAATTACACTATTCAAGTTTCATTTTACAATGATTGCTCTAGTTCTACTTTGGTCTGTGCTGTTTTAAATACCCATAATCACTCTTCATAAAATCTGAAAAGTACTGCTCATCAACTACCGTTGCTTTATCTTCACTTATTTTTAATTGCATGAACTGGAATCAGCTAAAACAATCATTCTGAATTAGTGAAATGGGGGGAGTCTGATGTGACCTGGGAAATATCACAACAGGTGGCATGATGACCAAGAATATATATATTGTGATTAGTGGATCGACAGATGGAAACATTTCCTTTTGGGATCTCAGTGAGAGTGTTGAAGCTTTTATGCAACAAGTATCATCTCTTCATGTTGAGAAGTTCATTGGTTTTCAAAAACGGCCACGTACTGGTAGAGGAAGCCAAGGTGGACGTTGGTGGAGATCTATTGATGCTGCTCTGGCTGCTAAAAAAGTGTCCGAGTGTTCCATTCCAATGAATGACAAGATTGTCTCTAATGGAAATGGGGTAGATAGGTCACCTATATCAATGACTTGGAGCGAGATCGGAATTTCTTCTGATTCTGTACAAACTGCTTCCGCAGGATCTTGGGAGAGTTCTAATGATTCTTCTGCCAAGTTATCTGAAATAAGACCCTTGCATATCTTGAATAATGCACACCAGTCAGGCGTCAATTGTCTATACATTTGTTGCCAAAATCTTGGGAACAGTTCAAAGTACAGCATTATAAGTGGGGGAGATGATCAAGCTCTAAACTATTTGCAATTTGTTCTGTTACCTGCTCCAATTCCATCAAAGTTGGAAAATATTCGGGAAGGTGACACAATATTAGAATCAAGAAGCAGTGAACACGCTATATATAATGATTCAGACAGAAGCTATTCCATCAAATTCTTACATCAGAACAAAGCCGTCTCAGCTCACAGTTCTGCTATAAAAGGTACTCATTACTTATGTTTCTTTCTATGTAGTTACCCTAGTGTTCCATGTAAACAGAAAATGTTATCCCTTCTGTTTCCCGTGATTCCCATTGGTAAAGAAGTTTTTACACTTTGATTTGGGTACTCATTATGTTAATGACATACATTTCAATTAATTCATGCTATACCTCTAAAATTATCTTAATTTGTTTTGGCCTGTTCCGATTTGCCTCATTTACAGTTATTCCTTTTGTTCCAAGAAAATATCCTTGTCTCTGTTGTACTGATATTCTAGTGACTACCCCTCACAACTCCTCAACTTACACAGTGAAGGACCCTTTTGGAATTCATCTAAAATTTTCTTTTTTCCGTGAAAGGAAAGGACCTCTCGTGCGTCTATTATCTTCTGAGTTGACCGCTTATTCTATTGTTGCCATTCTGCAATACTCTATTTAGGGAGTCGAAACATGTCAGCCATGGTCTGCAATATGACTAAGTTCAGTTAAACTGGTGTCAGAAAGAAAGGTTCTCAAGTTTGCTCTAATTTATTGCAGGAGTATGGACTGACGGGATTTGGGTATTCTCTGCTGGTCTTGATCAGAGAGTGAGGTGTTGGAACATTCAACAGCATGGTAATCTAACTGAATATGGCCATTTCATTACTAGTGTGCCAGAGCCAGAAGCACTGGATGTGAGAGCGTGTGGAAGGTAAGTGAAGCAATTGACATTCAGCCTACCCCCATGGCTCCTATTTTCAACACTAAGGGTGAAGAAAATGCTTATTAGTATCTAAATGTAATTTCTTTTTTCCAGGAATTGTTATCAGGTTGTTGTAGCTGGTAGAGGAATGCAACTGGTTGAGTTCTCTGTATCTAATGAAGAAAATGGAAGTGATTGAATTGTGTACTTTGCAGTGGCTCGCAATGTGCCGTGCATTAAACATTAGGTAAGCAGAGTTTTGATTTCCACTTGGATTTATTTATTTATTTATTTATTATTATTATTCTCAAGAACGAATATTGAGGCATTCATTAACTAAGTGAATGTCTGCCTTACAATACAAGAATTTGATTGTAGAAGTCATTTTGTCTTTCAATTATAGGTGTGTGGAAACAAGTGGGAAAGCAATTAGAGTAATGAGTGTAAGTTGTTTAGATGTCATTTTCCCTAGGTTTAAGAAATTAAACAGAAGACATGCTGAATATGTATGTTTGCTTCTCTCTACCTTTTTTTTTTTTTTTTCCCTTCATATATCAGTCTCAGAAGTCTCAGTTTCCTGGGACAAAGTTGGTGGCATAAGCCCAAGCATTGTTGTTTACAGGGTTAACCAAATGATCAGCTAAGTTTTCAAGGGGTCCCTTTCGTGTTACAATGGCTTGAAGAATCCAAAGGTGGAGCATGGCGAGCCGGACATTTTTTATTTCTTTGACCTTCAATTCAGCAAATGGTTCTGGATCATCAGCTAGTCTCAGAGGGTCAAAACTGCCACCTGGGTACAGAGGATCAGCAACCTCACCTACAGGCCCTCCTGCAACCCGCTAATTCTCAACAGCACTCATAAGGTTAACCTGGCAGGCCCAGATAGCCAAGATGCTTTGTGTGTGAATCAAGCTCGAGTCGGCAAGGTATCTAGACCATCTTCACTGAAGATTTGAGCAGTGGCCTTGAACCACACTGCCTCACCAAATGCGACCCTGTTCCTGGAAAGAAGCTCAGGAAAGACGCAGCCCAAAGCCCCAAGCCAGCTTGAGACCCAGCGGTGTCCAAGCCATAATCACCAGGGCACTCACCAGTGAGGTAAGACGGGGATTCAGAAGAGAATGGGCCAAGGTACTTGACACATTCCGTGCCATACCATGGGCTTCCAGAAAAACAACCTTCTTTGCTGCTGTCTTCCCCATTGATATTCTCTTTGGCAATGTTGGTGGATGGCTCTGCTGTTGTGGTCAAGGGAATTGCCTTGCCAGTGATTTGAGATGTGAGAGCCATTGTTGCCATTTAGTAGGAGTTTTAAGAATGGGAAGTTTGGGTGTTATCAGAGAGTGCTGATTGCTATGCCACTTAACTTGAGCCTATGTTTTATACATCACTCAGTGAGGTGATGCTCACAATTATACGCTGTATCCTACGTTGGATATGTGAATCTATGTTTCCTCTGATTGGATATTTGGATCCAACTGACCTGGCATATCCTCTGATTGGATATTGGATCCAATTGACCTGGCATATGCACTTAACTTAAGCTTATGTTTTATATATAAACAATGGATGCAGCTGCTATTGGCAGTATCTTCAATTTCTATGATTGTGCCGCCCCTGCTATAATGGTAAAGGTCGTTTTTATCGGAACGCCTTGGTTGCTTGGGGCTGAGACTCCAACTCAATAATCAGTACTGTAGTACAAGTAGTAATAGTAGATTTTAGCTAAGAATGCAAAAAAAAAAGGAGCCTCAAAACCTATTGATGATCATTTGTAACAACCTACTACTTCGATTGTTGTTTTGATCAGTATAGTTATATTCCACAGTGTGGATATAATACGGGGCGAGTAAAACGAAAGAGAGCACTAGCATTTTTGACTTTTCATCAGATAAGAAGCCTCTTGACTTTTAATGAGCTTTAAGCCTTTAACTAGTAATCGCAGTCTATATTTTATTGTAGTGAGTACTCATTAATGGATTGGATATGAGCGTACTGAATTTGAGACTTACAATTCATGTTCCACTAAACCCATCATCCCTTGGAGCATTTGGCCATGCGACCGATGGCGAAACCTAGGTAGTACTAGTACTTGATTTTACTACTACTAGTACATCTTTTAGAAGCAAGGTTGTATTACCCACCTATGTTTACAATTACATGACAACATTGAGGGTCTGTTCTTTTTGTCTTGTTTTTGTTGGACCCATCATTCTCCAGCAAACCCTAACAAGTTCTAGCAAACTCGAGCATTTAGTAAAAAGTTTCAGCAAACTCGAGCATTTAGTAAAAAGTTTTAGCAACCTCCAATAACTCCCAGCAAACTCCATCAAACAATAAAAAATTTCCAACACTTTAGAGTCACAAAAATTAACAATCCCAGCAAACTCCAATATTCTCCAACAAACTCCAACAATCAGCAAAAAGTTCCAACAATCAGCAAAAAGTTCCAGCATTTTCCACCTCCATCACTTCAAAAACCAGACATTAAAAAAAAAAAAAAAANAAAAAAAAAAACCAGACCCTTAGCCTCTGTTCTCATATGGTTTGGGGACATGTATCATACTGTTAATGAAGAAGAACTGAGAAAGCCAAAGGCATGAAGCATACAAATCACAAACGTGGTTATTGGTGATGGTGTTTGGTGTTGGTGGACATGGTGGTAGGTAGGAAACTCTAGTTATTAAGATAAGATTTCTCCAATGTTAATGTAAAATTAATTAAGAAGCTATGCACGCACAAATACTAGGATGCCATGTCGCTAATGGAGTAGTAAAAATCTCAAAGTCTCACCAACCCCCCAAGTCCAACCCTGGCCCTGAACCAAAAAAAAATAAAAAAATAAAAAAATAAAAAAATAGAGGAGTTTATCAAAGTTTGCAACTTTTTCACCTCACTCACCAAACAAGAAAGCCCAACAACCCCCCTGGGCCCCACCGTATAAATAAGGTAAACTGGTGAAGCAAGTAACCAGTCAAATATTATTAGGATCTTATTCTATAAATAAGGAGGTAATGCAGCAGCAGTTATCGCTGTGACGTCCACTGCCTCTGCCTTCCCCCCCATTTTCTCTTTCAACTCCCCTGTCTCATCTCTCTCTCTCTCTCTCTCTCTCTCTCTCATCTTCACCTTCACCTTCCGGATCTTCCACCTTCTTTCAGGTATTCTCATTTTACCTTCCAAATGTCCCCCTTTTGTTTTCGATTTTTTATCATCAAAATCAAATTGTGTTGTTTACCATCGATCATTATCTGTAATAAATTTGATTCATTTGCATGCTTCTTCTTGCTATTTGTTGGAAAAATCATGTCAACAAGTTTCAGATCTGATTCTTCTGTTTATGTTTATGAAGAATGGAACCAACTTTTTCTATTCATCTAAATGAAGTTCAGTTTCATGCCATTTTCATTTTATTTTTTGAGTCATGTACATGTACAATTCAATGCAAGTACAAGATAGAATTTTTCTGACATTTCCTTTGAAATCTTCTTCAAGTCGTAACAACTTTAATTCCGTATTTTGGTGGGCATTGTGAGATTTGCAGATCCAAATTCAAAAAGGTTCTTATATTTGATTTGATACTACAGATCCTTTGTTCTGGTTGCGAATTGCGAATCTTCATTCCTCATTTTTTTTTTTTTTTCCTTGTTTCATGAATGCCTGGTTTCATTCCCCCCAACCCCAATTTCTAATTCTAGGTATATATTGGCTTCATTGATGAAGGACTTTTTTTTCTATCTAAATTCGTTATTTTAAAAAACAATTAAAAAAAAAATCCCAGTCATGTGCCCAATTGTCCAGTTTTTCTTCCTACACGTGATCACTTGAAGATTTGTTTTTTACTCCTTATTTAATGCAATTGGTAACTGGTATGGCAAATATATCCGTTGAAGTGATGATTGATATTCTCAGTGGCCTTTCCTAGCGTATGGCTTTCACCCTCTAAATTTGGCATCTGAAACAAAACAACCCGTCTGAATTGATTTAGCTTCTCTGCTTCTTTTTAATCACTGTATACTAGATTCCTTAAAACTACGGAATACTTATATCTCAACCTGGTGCTCCAAGAATATCATCATCTTTTAGTTAAAGATACCGTGAACCCGGTTTCTGATGCCTCTTTAAACTGTAGTAGATTCTATTGGCTTTTCAGCTTTCTCCCATATTGATATTAATATGCATCTTTTCTTCCATATTGTTGCTTGCATATGGTACTGATTCTAATATTGTTTTAGCATGTTCTGAAATTAAATTTCCTGAGCTGTCTTGCCTATGCTTTTGTTCAACTTCAGGAAATGGAGACCTTTCTATTCACCTCTGAGTCTGTGAACGAGGGACACCCCGACAAGCTCTGTGACCAGGTCTCTGATGCCGTACTCGACGCTTGCCTCGCCCAGGACCCTGACAGCAAGGTTGCCTGTGAGACATGCACCAAGACCAACATGGTTATGGTTTTTGGTGAGATTACAACCAAGGCCAACGTAGACTATGAGAAGATTGTCCGTGACACATGCCGCTCCATTGGATTTACCTCTGATGATGTTGGTCTTGATGCTGACAAGTGCAAGGTCCTGGTCAACATTGAACAGCAGAGCCCTGACATTGCTCAGGGTGTCCATGGCCACCTTACCAAGCGCCCTGAAGATATTGGTGCTGGTGACCAAGGTCACATGTTTGGCTATGCCACTGACGAGACTCCAGAGCTTATGCCTCTGAGCCATGTTCTTTCCACCAAGCTTGGTGCTCGCCTCACTGAGGTGCGCAAGAATGGAACCTGCGCGTGGTTGAGGCCTGATGGTAAGACCCAGGTCACAGTTGAGTACTTTAATGAGAAGGGTGCCATGGTTCCACTCCGTGTCCACACTGTTCTCATCTCCACCCAACATGATGAGACTGTGACCAACGACGAAATTGCTGCTGACCTTAAGGAGCATGTCATCAAGCCAGTTATCCCCGAGAAGTATCTTGATGAGAAGACCATCTTCCACCTCAATCCCTCTGGCCGATTTGTGATTGGTGGCCCTCACGGAGATGCTGGACTGACTGGACGCAAAATCATTATCGACACTTACGGTGGATGGGGAGCCCATGGTGGGGGTGCTTTCTCCGGAAAGGACCCAACCAAGGTGGACAGAAGTGGTGCATACATCGTCAGACAGGCTGCTAAGAGCATTGTAGCAAATGGGCTTGCTAGGAGGGCCATTGTGCAGGTGTCCTATGCCATCGGGGTCCCAGAGCCCCTGTCAGTGTTTGTAGACACATACGGTACCGGAAAGATTCATGACAGGGAGATTCTCAAGATTGTGAAGGAGAACTTTGACTTCAGGCCGGGAATGATCGCAATCAACCTCGACCTCAAGAGGGGTGGCAATGGCAGGTTCCAGAAGACAGCTGCATATGGGCATTTCGGAAGGGATGACCCAGACTTTACCTGGGAGGTTGTGAAGCCCCTCAAGTGGGAGAAGGGCCAAGCATAATGCACTGCTGTGCAATGCTGCAGTGCAGATTGATGATCTGCATCTCTACTTACCTGCTGCTGCTGCTCATATATGATAAAAGTTATGCCTATGTACCTCTACAATGTGTTTTTTTTCCATTAGGAATTTTCTGATTTCAATTTATTTTGTCATGTGATAAAGAATGGATTATTTGTTGGTACTATGAATTTCTGTCAATTTACCTCAAAGACGAGGCATCAAAGAAAAAACATGTACTGTTAAGTGCCATGAAATCTCTCTCTTTATCGGTCTCATGAATATTGGCTTTTTTAGTTTTATATAGTTGGCAAAGTAAATTGATCAATTCTGTTCAGGTTCGTAAATGAGCATATCCATGCCCTTCCGTGAGCAAAGGGGGTGAGGTTGATTGTCACAGCTTGCAGTAGTGTTCATACATCTTTTTCACTTCACAGCAAAAAGTCTCAGTTTGAATTACATAAAAGGCTCATAAACAAAACGCCTACTCACTATGAAATTCTCAAGGTAACTTATTACTGAACTACGAGTTTAACAAGTACTCGAAAACAGCAGTACTAATTCGAATTCGGAGCACTGGTAGCGTCAAGCAACACCTCCACCTTTTGACCGGTCAGGTTAATACAGTTCAGCAGCAGTCAGCTCCTGGTTGCGAGGTCAATATGGATAGACACAAGCACCAATTGCTGCTAATGGGAAGAACAATTAGCATGGCTCACAAGGGTTCTGGGAAATGATGAGACCAGTGCCGTCAAAATGGCAATCCCAGGCATGCTTGCCCATGGCTTTATAATAGAGGTTCATGGCAAATGAAGCGCGGGAGACTGCAGTGTCAGGATGACAGCAGTTGCCGCCTGATGCAACGGATCTGCAGTCAACTCCTGCTTGCTTGCAACTGTATTCTATGTTCTGGTTCAGTTTTGCACTCTCGCTCGATGGCTTGGCAATGCACCATGTTACCTCACTAGATCTTCCTCTCTGCAAATTAAAAAAATAAATGCAAAAAATAAATAAATAAAAATCTACTCCATTTGTGTAAGATGAAATCAATTACAAGTCTGAAGGGGCGTGATCGAAACACACCCACCTTAAACACGGTGGTTTGGTTAGTGAGCATTCTTGACTCTGCAAATCAACAAGTTAACTCAAAATAAAACAAAAGGTGTCGGGTACTCAGGTTGAAAGAGGGAAATGAAACAACATAAAAAAAAAACTGAAAGCTATACTAATGCAAACTGAAATCTCTAGTATAAATAACGCTACAGTAATACCTTGACCTTGAGAGGTAGCCAAAGAAGACATGAATAGAATTGGGAAGACATAAAGTACTAGCAGCACGATAATACTACTGATAAGGTTCACCACCTTCAGCNATGCTAATCATTTTTATTAATACAGTATGCAGCAGGTCTCGGCACGCTGTACGTTAAGGACAACTGGCAACACATGCACTTCAAAATTATGTGTTCAGCTGCAAGTTTACAATTGCCATAGATGAACTGAGAGGGGGGCGTTAATGACGAAGAAAAGAGTATGGACAAATAGTAACCAGGATACGTGCTAGGATGTTAGTGCTTTTCCTTTTCATTTGGGTAATGTATATCAAGTTTATCATGTGAAGTTAGCACTCTGGTAAGTGTATCAGCAGCAGCAGATGACCAGCAAAAAACTAAAAGATGATTCACTCACTCCCTCCCTCGCTCGTTCTTACCACTCATCTCCACCCTTTTCAGAGTGAGGTATTTACCAGATTGACTAAATCGTCTACTACACCATCCTGTTCTACAGCAGGAATTGTTAAACTCAATCCCATGAAAATATCGTTATACAGATACATAATTAAATCTTGAAATGACAAAGGAAGATGCACATCATATCATCTTATTCTTCTTCTTTTCAAATGAAAACAAGACAGCCAAGCATGTTTCAAAATAGTTATGGCTTTCGATCTAACTAGAATCATTCATTCACTTGTACAATTGCTTGAATCTTCGGCAGGCTTCCAAGATATTTTCCCTGTGACCAAAGGCACTAACCCGGACGAAGCCTTCCCCACCTGGCCCAAACCCACTACCAGGGGTGGTCACCACATGAGTCTTCTCAAGGATCTCGCTGAAAACATCCCAAGAACTTTGCCCTGGGAAATGTACCCACACATATGGAGCATTTGTCCCTCCATACACATTAAAACCCAGGGACTTGAATGTATCCACTATTATGTCTGTATTTTCTCTATAGAATCCAATTACCTGCCTCATAGCCTGCAAAACACAGAAACCCCATCAAATCTTGCCACAAGGTTTCCGCAACATAAAAACAGACAACTTGTTGAAACATGACATCATATTTCTCTGTGAGTCATCTTGATGTCTATAACTATTTTTGGCGAAATAGAGACAAAGGAAACTGACCTTAAGGCCTTCTGGAGAAAGGCAAGCTAGACCACCTGCTTGGGATATGTTGGATGCACCATTGAAGCAAGTAGAAACAATGCGGTTAAAATCCTTTGCAACAGGAAATCCATCTGAAAACAAGAGCTCTTTTGGCACCACTGTCCAACCAAGACGAACACCGGTGAATCCAGCATACTTGGAGAAAGACGCCGTCTCAATAGCAACCTAGAATAACCAGAACAATAATGAATTACACAGCATACAACAGTAAAGGCACCTACAAGTCCAACAAGCACATCTACATAGAACAATATCTTAATCAGGCAGCGGGGGATATAGCTCAGACATGCCTACTAGCTGACTTTCAGTAATTCTTCCCACATAAATAATTGTCTATACTACTGGGAAGTCCATTTTGAATAAACTACCCAAAACCCCATTCAGCTATTGGAGCATTCTGGCTAATTGACAAAGAAAAAAGTCTAGGATAGGATCCAATGGAGTTATTTCAAAGAAGGCTCAGTCTATAGTGAAATCTTTTTACTCAGCGCTTGCAAAGGACTCAATATTGAAGAAACAACGAGGGGTTTGGAAGGACTGGAGACTCATAATAAAGAAATCTTTGTATGGCTAGGATTATGAAAAGGTGGAATGTGGATACAAAGGCTTTAACATGGCCACCTAAACTCAATAATAGTGAGCTACAGTTTACTACATGTCAAGGAAGGCAAGTACACATGCTTCCCAGCAACAGTCTTTATTTATCACCAAAGACTAGTCTTTTATTAATCACCAAACTACGCCATATGTGAAGAGCTACGAGCTTTTGTCTCCACAACATGAGCAGGACTCTAAAGGTGCCATTTCGAGAATAAAGGTTTTACCTCATAAGCTACGAGCAACAATCTTTATTAAGGTTATGTTTGGCAAAATTAGCTGTAGCTGTGAGCTGTAGCTATAGCTTTTGCTTAAAATCTTGTTTGGTAGCTGAGAGAAAAAAGAAGAAGCTGCAAGTTTCAAGCTGTAGCTTTTACTCAAAATCTAGCTGTCAAGTGAAAGCTAATATGGATAGCTTTCAAAAGTCAGCTGTAGCTGTAGTTGTGAGCTGTAGCTGTAGCTTTGCTAAAATCTTGTTTGGCACGTGAGAGAAAAAAGAACAAGCTTCAATCTGTAGCTTTTGCTCAAATGCTGCCAAAAGCTAGCTTCTGGTACCAAAAACAGCCTAAATAGGCTTCATCTCTATTGACCTAGCAGAATTTTAGGCTACAGCATGGGATTTGGAAAGTGCTAGGTGCCTAGGACCTTCCAAAGCAATGAACTATAAAAATTGGGACTAGGATTTCAAAAATTCACACTTAAAAACAAAGCCGTTTGTGAACCACTTCTTTATTTGGGTGCTTCCTAGAATCAACAGATAGCACGCTTTCGCAAGCAAACCTTTGTTATAGGGAATAGGATCTCCAGTAGCCTTTTGTCACTTCGGCCTTGATTCCAATGACACCTAGAGTGTAAATGAAACAACATACTACACAGACAGTGGAGCCAGTTCTTTGAGTACTACATATCCAAACTTGAAGTTCGGATGAAGCCCACAAACTCAGGAATACATTACTAACTTACTGAAGAAACTAACAATTTGAGAAACCAACTACCAAAAGACATGCGTTCTGCCATCTATACCACAAACAAACACAAAACTATAAATATCACAGGGCGCACCAACCAAGCAATTATTTGATAACAGCTGAAACATTTTTATAGAAGGGAGAAAGTCAAAAGATCAAGTGCACAAGTTCATGTCTTGATTACCTCTTTGGCTCCAGGAATCTCAAAGATTGAGCGTGGGCAATCATCTGAAATGTACATCGCATATGCAGAATCATAGACAATGATAGAGCCGTTCTTCTTCGCAAATTGTACCAATTTTGTTAATTGCTCTCTTGTTGCAGCAGCGCCGGTAGGATTGTTTGGTGAACAGAAGAAAATAATATCTGTCTTGCCAATAGCAGATAAATCTGGAAAGAAGCCATTCTCAGGATTGCACCTCATGTACTCAATCTTACCATACTTCTCAACATCTTTTTGAAAATCTCCAGTTTGCCCCATCATAACACTTGAGTCTACATAAGCCTGAAAATATATCAAGAAAAACATTAATTATCAAACACTTCAACCTATAATATCACTTGCAGAGTTGTCTCATTCTGATTTGATATTATCCTACAATGAACTTATAAGTCATCACTTTCACCAGATGGAAGCTAAAAATGAACACTAGGGAATAGCAATTCAAAATTAAATTACAGCTTTTTATGTATAGAGTTCACAAGAGCTGCAAAACACAATTTTCTTACCTCCTCTCAAACCTTCATACTCTCTTCCTTCCTTCTTTTTCTTTTTTCTTTTTGGGATTTTGGGGAGTTGGGAAGGGTGTGGTGAGATCAGGAGCTACAGCTACCAGTTGCTTACTTGTTACACAAACCAAATGTAGCTACCAGTTGCTTACTTGTTACACAAACCAATTATGAACTTCACCGGACAACATCATTGACAACTAGTGAGTTGATTCACCTCGTACACATGATACAGTCATCCAACATATATCTTGCGTTATCTAACTCATAGATCTTATATAGCTGCTATTTAATTTACTCAACAGTCTAAGACTCTTGACACCCAAATAGGGTGTATGATCTTACAAACACAATACTAGAGCTCCAGGTCCCAAATCCGGGGAGGGAAAAAAAAAGCCAGAACTTCAACTGCTTACATGTCAAAGATGGATCTATGATCTTACAAATCCATATTATGTGATCTCCACATCCCAGATTTTCATTGCAAAAACAACCTGTTTCTCTGTTGCCTGTCAACTCTATACATGTCCAAATGGATCTTCAAACTGATATATTCAAACTTCAGAAATACTACTAATCATATATGCGTCAAATTTTTAAAAGTTATTGACTGGTGAAGATTTGTAGAAACAAAAACTATCTAGGATGATCTAGCTGATGAAAATCAAGTTCCACAAAGTTTCAAAACTTTAGAGGCCAGATCTTAATCTGGAATTTCCTTCTTTCCTAATACTCCCTCCGTCTCATATTATAAGCATTACAAGTCCAGTTCGTAATCTGTAACTCACAAATACGAACTGGACTTACAATATGAGACAGAGAAAGTAAATGAATATCAGTAAGAAAACACCAACGAGGCC